>VDFB02282562.1:0-39669 GCA_007258455.2 Sequoia sempervirens | reverse complement strand
AAACATTGAGAAGGCACGTGGGGCTTTTGATTCCTTTAAGAATATTTGCCTTTCTTTTTAAAAGAAAAATAATAATAATGTTGGCAATACCCATATTTAAATTGCAATTATAATTACTAATATTAATTATGTTTAAATTTAAAATTAACCTTATTAATAATTACATTAATATTCCATTGTATTCTATTTAATTATTCATTGTTTAATTAAAATAATGGTATAAACCTTCAAATTAATTTAATAATTTAATTAACGACATCCGTTCAATAATCTAACTATATTAATAATAAAACATTTACTCTTGCCATAGCAATTTAATTTAATTAGTTAATTGAACAAGACCACTTAAAGTGTTAAGTTTACCAAATAATCCAATGGCATAATTATCAACAAAGTCACAAATAACACTTACACCAAAAATTCAGCAAGACCGATTCGGAGGGGCGCTACATTTACCCCCCCCGAAATTTGATTTTGCATGTTAATGGTTAGAGAAGCATACTCTTATTGGTTATTTTATTGGGAGGGCCCACCTGAAAGCATGTTACGAGACTAGGTCACCAAGTCATTAGCCCCTCATGGGATCCATCTTGATGGAGTCCAAAGCCTCACCAAAGGGTTTTTTATTTTTCGTTTTGCTAAAGTAAACCACATGTGTTTAGGCTATTTTCTAGCATGGACCATGGTATGTACAATCATCTCTGTTGGTTTTTCAACCTTGGTCTCGATACTTTTCTTTCTTTGATGATAAGAAACTTTTTGTGCCTATCTGACTTGAGTTATCGAGTCTTCCTCTACCCTATTGGCACTTTCTCCCAGCTATTGCTTCTTCACTTGGGAAGGTAATTTGTGTCAAAGCTAGCTATTTTTATCACGCTTTACCCCATAAACGTCTGTGTCAAAGTGGATTTATCTCATGATCTCAAAGACACGATTTATACTCAGATTGGAGGCATTTGTCACTCTTAATGTGTTCTCTATCTAAATTTACCAAATACATGGTTTTGGTGTCAATCCTCAAAGCATAAAATTAAGGATTGCTCGCTAGCTATGTAGAGGGTCAAGACCCCTTCGAAGGTTCCTAACCCTCCTCAAGCTTCTGAGATTTATAAAGAAAAAGAGAAATGGACTACAATGGCTCACAAGGGGAAGTTTGCCACTTCTAGAAATGAGAAAAGAAAATCCTCAGAGCCTACTGCTATGCAACCACAAAATGTGGATTTAAACCCTTCTTTGAAGGGGAAAGATAGTGCTATCTCCCTCGACACTAAGGTTCTTGTTCAACCAAAGTTTGTGCAAATACCTCAGTCGACCTCTATTCTCTCTTCTCAATTGCAGAGTTTGTGCTGCTCTCGCACCCATTCTAAGTGCATGGAGGTAGGCAATTAAATTCAAGAAAAGTGAAGGAATGATATGCCTGGTTTCCAAAAGGCTTCAGAGTTCTTGCAAAATAGTCACTCCTCTTTAGAGGACAAGGATGATACGCAAGACTTTTTGTTATGAATTTTCTATCATGGAATGTTTGAGGTCTCACTAACCTTGCTAGGAAGTATTCCATGAAGTATACTACATAGCATTATCCTGGTATTGATGTTTTGTGTCTTTAAGGAATCAAGATTGCTTCTTTCATGCTTTCTATAGCATGTCAAGTTATTTGTCCATTTGGATTTATTTTTGCTTCCAATCACATGGCTGGTCAAGGAGGGGTTGTCACCTTTCTTGTGCCATGGTGGCAATCTTGTGTGACTGATCATGGGTTTGATCCAATGCAGCGGCTTTTTTGGATCTCCTCATGTCAATTAAAATTCATTCTTTTCGGGTCATTAATATTTATGCTCCCAATAATGATGTTAAGAGATTTTCTCTTTGGCGGTGGATTGTGGATTCAATGCCCCTTGCCACATGGGTGTTGCACACAAAGAATTTAATATGGTTGAGATGATTTATGATAAAGATGAGGCTTTTCCCTGTTGATGGACAATTGGTGAGCAAGAGGCGTGGTTCTACTTGCGCAATAAATTAGGTCTTTTTGATACCAACTCTTTCTACCACCACCCTCAAGTTGTTTGGCATATGTGGAGCAATTTTCAGGCGAGAAATGACAGAGTTCTTAAACAACTTGATTGTGCCATGATGACAGCATAATATTTTTTCTCTTTTGCCTCCTGTAAAGATCTTCTGGTGATACCTCTTCTCGAGGTTACCCTATCAAACCACTTTCCGATCAAATTTGCTATCAATTGGCAAGTGGGTCCAAAAAAGCCTTGCAAAACTCTTTTTTTTAAAACACTTCTTTGTTAAGTCATCAACCCACGTTGACTCACATTCATAGGGTTCAAAACCTAGAATGTCATCCTACTCTTGACAGTCTCTTAAGTGGATTGCTTGGTGGAATCATGCTATTCAATGCACTTCCCATTTTCTCCACATTTATGGCCATTAGTTGGTCATTTTCAATTGGAGTTCCTATCAAGCCACCACCTTAGATCTCTGTCATGCCACAAAGTCTCTCTCTACTAACTCATTCTCTCACAGTTTGCAAGTCTGCATGGCCCAACTTCATCACTAGAAGTAGATTTTTTGTAATCATGTGCCCAAAGGAGCTTAGGTCAAGGCCATAATGCACTAGCTTAAAGTGGGTGATCGATCCATTAAGGAATTTTGTATGGCTCTATGTGCTCGTCATTATGTACTAAACATCAAAAAAATCAAGGAAGGCCAAATGATGCTCTCTAAGCTACCGAATATTCTCCAGGCATTTGTTTGGCATTATGAAAAGGTTTTCACTGCTCAGGGATTCTCTCCTAAGCAAGTTTGTGCTCTGCAAGAATGCCTCTAGGTTGTCTCGTATAAGCTTTATGAGGCTCAACACTCTTTTTGTGAGCAATTTCTCTCCATGGAGGATTTGAAAGAGGTTTTTAATTCCATGGTTGACGACAAAGCACTAGAATGTAATGGTTTTCCATGTGAGCTCTATAGAGCCTTATGGACTTGTGTGGATTCCCACCTCCATAAGGTCTATTTGGAAGTTTTTCATAATCAACCTCTAGGTAAATTGATTAATAAAGGAAACATCAAATTCATACCTAAGTAGGGAGACCCTAAGGAAATTTGTAATTGGCATCCAATTATGTTGCTTAATATCTCTAATAAGATCATTTCCAAAGCCTTAGCTTTGAAGATTCGCCATATGCTACCTCAAATTGTTCACCCTGAACAAAATGGGTTCATCAAATCTAGGTTCATCCTAGATAACATCATTGCTATCTAGGAAGCTAAGGAATCGGCCTGATGCTCTAAATAGCAAGATTTCTTTCTTAAAATTGACTTTTCAAAAGATTACGATCACGTTAAATGACCCTTTATTCTGGCTATGCTTGGTGCTCTAGGTTTGGACCTAACTTTATTTAATATGTTAAAATGCTTTTCACAGATGCCTCTGCATGCATTACTATCAATAGCCACTAGTCTTAGGCATTTGGGCTCCACCAATCCATTCAATAGGGGTGTCCCCTTGCTCCATCTTTATATGTGATTGTTGTTGAAGGATTTGGGTATTTGTTGGCAAGCACTATTTCCTATGGGCAGGTTTGTGGTATTGCCTTGCCTGGGTCATCTAACCAGTTGGTTAATGGTCACTTTGTGGATGATTCTTTTCCCACCCTCATTGAAGATGAGCAAAATGTCAAAGAGGCCCTTCAATGACTCGATACTTTCTTCCTAGCCTCTGGTTCGACCATTTAGTGGCATAAAAGTTAGTGCTATCATGAATCCTTTCTTCCAATGACTTTGTGGCTTCTTGACTTTGGCTGGAAGTGGATTGGTCATGGTTGGGTATTCTCTTTGCCTTTTAGACTTCTATGATTGACCTTTGGAATGCAATCCTTTCTAGGATTGAGAAGAAGATCTCTTATTGGATCACCAAGCCTCTTTCTTTGGCTAATAAATTTTAGATTTTCTCTAAAATTCTTGCAGCCACTCATGTGTATTATTCTTCTTGTTGGTACCTATCCAAAGCTTCTTCATGATTTTTTGTGGGCCCTCAGAAGACCACAAGGTTTTTCATCGTGTTTCCTAGGAATTTTTAGTCTCTCGTGAGACTTTGGCGGTCTTGAGCTTCTTTCCACATAGTAGTAAGGGTTGGCTCTTTGTTTCAAATGGATTGTGCGAGCAATATTTGGAAATGAAGCCTAGAAAGTCCTTGTTAAACATTACACTTCCTTAGTTTTTCTGGGCCAACCGGCCTACCTAAAAGGGGATTGGCTTTCAAACCCTTCTAGTCATGAAAGAAAGTTCATATCGAAGGAACTTTTGTTTCCAAAAGCATCTAGTGTGCTTGGGAAGTTGTCAAGCCCTGGCTTTGGTGGTGGCTTTCGATATGGGTTGTGTTTTAATTAGGACAACCTTTGGTGGTCTCCACTTAGTCAATTTCAAGGGATCCCTTTGGCTCATTTCCCTTGGGTTCATACCCTTTAATTTCATAAATAAAGGCATTTGCATTCCCTATAACTTGTTTTCTAGAGCCACGATAAATCTTCACTCTTGGGAGGATATAAAAATTCAATTTCGGCTCTCTCAACCAAATTGATGAGCATTTGACATTGTCTTGCCTGCTCTTCCATTGAACATGATACACAAGATTGGTATCCATACTATCAAACTTGGTGGAAAGACTAGCACAAGTTTCCAAACACTACTTTTTGCAGCTACAAGCCATGTTTGGGATATTGCTAGCTTTCCCCACACCTCCGTATGGTGCCTATGTTGAATCTTCATTGGCATTTACAATCACCTTTGTCAATTTGGCAAAAACTGATTTCATAACATTTGGTTAGTTGTTATTAAGCCTAAGCTCGCCCACTTTTCCTGGTGTATTCTTTTCCAAGGTTTGCTTGTGGGCTCTTGCCTTTTGTATATGGGCATTCTGGACACTCATTGTCTATTTTGTGGACAACCTGAGTCCTTCAAGCATTTCTTCTGGTTTTGTCATCTTGCTCAACAATAGTTGGATTCATGTTTTTTCTTGCCCCTTTCGACCAGAACCCAAGTTTTCTTAGCATATGACTCTTTTGGGGGATTGGCATTACATCCCTTCCAAGTATACCCAAGTCTAGCATGCTTTTAGGGTTGATATTTTTTTTTCATTATGGAAAGACATAAATGTTGTCATTTTTTCTCACAGCTCCATTGATATTATTGTTTTTCTTTTCACTAAAGCTTCTATTTGTTCTAATGTGATGCTTCAAATTCAATTTCAAGCCAACAAAGTGGCCTTGGAGGTTTCCCACCTTCAAGAATTGTTAGATCATTGGGGTAACGCCCTATGCACTATGGATAGGGTCCCCCTAGATAGTTTTGCTTCTCGTGATCATTCTCTGCCTCTCGACCAACGACATGGCTGGATCTTCTCAACTTAGTGTTCATGATCCCCCAGATCTCAAGTGCCTCACCACCACTCTTGTGGTAGGGGCAGTTTGTCTTGACGTCACTATGCCTCGCCTTCGCCTGGAGGTGCGGAGCCAACAACTAGTGATGGCAGTGGTTGGCCTTTGTCTAGTGGTGGAGCTCTGGCCAGAGTCTTCAAAGTGGCTCCCTTGGTTGGCTTTGGCTTTTTCTCTAACACAAAATGAATATAGAGACAAAGAAGAGGGAGAAGATAAGACTAAAGAGGGGTGGTTTGTTCCTGATGTCACCCCAGATCCCGTTGATAAATAGGGTAAACTGGATGATCAAGACCCCCCTCCGCCTCCCACCAGCATTGCTCTCACTGCTTAGCAACTATTTTTTTTATTGCTATGTAATTTATTTTCAGGCTCTACCTGTGTGACTCTAGGGAGTGACCTTGCGTCGTACTATTTTTGTGAATATGTATATTTTATAATTAATAAAATTTGACACGCATATTCATCAAAAAAAAATTGATTGATTGAATGCATTTATTTAATTAGCCTAGGTAATTTATGTAAAGGATACATTTATTTCTTTATGTACTTTCGTGAACCCAACATTCTTACATGACCTATGTCACAACCCTCTTTGAAGACATAATTAATTTAAAATTGTTCAACCTTATTAATACTATTCTCATAAATAGGAAGTTACAATTCTGTGGAAACAAATAATTATTTAATTATTTTGATAAGAAAATAAATTTAAATATATATATATATATATATATATATAGTTGTAAATTAAAGATAAATAAATAATAAATAAAGAAAAATTAAAGTTTCAATAGAATTTTCTTTTGGCATGGAAGTTACAAGAATTTGTATCTTTGGGGAGAAAAAGAGATTTCTTGAAACGGTTACAAGAATTGGAAACGGTTAGAAGGAATTAAAAAGGAATTTCTACGGGGGTTCTTCTACACAAGAAAAGGAGAGGTGAAGCCAGGGCGAGGGGGTTGGCTCGTTTCAATACGGAGCCCAGTATTTCCCCAATTCGTTCTTCTTCTCCTCCGTTGGAACGTCGGCAGCAGTAGCAATGGAATCTCTTGCAGAAGAAGGAAGAAAATCTAGATGCGCAGGAGAAAGGTACGCAAAGAAAGTAACAGGGCTTGAAGAAGAGCGATCAGAGGTAAGCTTTACACTTTACCTTCATTGCTAGGTGTAGTGTTATTGTTTATGTATAAATAGCTTCATGTAGTGATTTTTAATGAACAATCTGTAGCAGCGTAAGATTGAGAATAAAGAGGTTGTTGATGAATGTTTCATTCTTGTCTTAGTATTTACTATTTAATAAATCGACATCTCTGGAGTTTTGTTATCTGCAATCCCCATAGTGTCTTTCAAATAACATCATGTAATTATGGTCAAGATGAGTTCCTCCTATCTCTGGTAAAAGTCTATCCTAAACTTGGACTCCCAATGTCTATCTATTATCATGCGCTTCATAGTTTAACTTAGGCTTATGTCCTTCGCCTATCTGCCTTGAGCTCGAATTCGGCTGAATTGTCGAAGTACTATGGGAAGGTTTTTAATGCAATTAATGTCATGCTAATATCTTTATATTTTCCTTCTATGCTCAAGACGGTTTTGATTCAAATCCCTGGACATAGATGTTATACAACATATTAGAATACTCGTGCTTCTTAGGCTTAGCATCATGCTGCATTAAGTAAAAATGTCTCTCCCATGCATCATCCTTAGACGCAGGAGGATCTTGTGTAGTTAGTTTTGTTCAAGGTCACCTTCTAGACAATGGCAGTGAACTCCTCTATCATACAAGCCGAATCCTTTACCATTGCAATCTGGGTATAAGGATCTATTAGTCTCTGATGGCGGGTAATCTTTTCCTCTAGGGATATTGTTGTGCGTTGTCTATATTGTGATGTATACTCATATTTTGGCACATGGTTTTATTAATCCATTCCAGTATAATAATGTTTTGGTGGAAGGTAAAAGCCAAGTCCATATTGAGAAGTCGTAAAGTATTTCATATAGAGAGAAACAATTCAATTGGTCAGGGTGTTCCAAGCCGTTAAGATGAAAAGGAACAAATACAGGTAAGGAAAATAATGGTAAATTACATGAAGTAAAGAAACCAGCAGCTAATTCAGCCCCGAAAAAGGAATATGAGAAGATCCATCCACAAAGTACGAGTTGCTGGACGAGCTAAATGAAAACAGATTCAGGGGTGAGCATTTAAGGTGTTCACTAAAACATGGAATGAGAGAACGAGGGAAGTTTGTATGGTTGTCGAAGCGGTGTAATAAGGTCGACAAGTTTCTTCACGTCATTGATATCAGGTATTAGCACATGGTGTTCAAATGTTATTAATGCTTCCATCGTATTTCATTAACGAATTGATTCAACCTCGTAGAATAGATGGTGTTAAAAAAAAAAGTAATTAAAAATTGAATGTCTTATTACGGTAGAAAAATACAGATATACTATTGGTGCCCTCACAATGCAAAGTAAGGAAGGAATGTTAGAGTTTGAATTGTCTATATAGAGTTGCATTTAAAATATTAGGGTATTAGCAATTAAAAGTAGAAGTCTATTTTGTTATTTATGGATCGTATGATTGCATATAGCCACTCTTCCATTTTACTCTCCATCTCTTAGGTGTGAGCTGAATCTCTTTCTCCAATAGTCCTTTTGTTAATGCCCATTAGGATTCAATCAATATACCAAAGCAATATCATGGAAATCTACGTATGATAATGACCATACATAAGGTTTAGCAACCTGCATGTGATTGAATTAAAATTTCATCTCCTTCTTCGTGTTTATGGCACCTGTCACTTTTTTAAAATCTGAGAATGGAACTTTCAGTGGTTTTTAAGTTTCACATTTAAGATGAATTGGATAAAATTATCTTTACTCTCATTGATATCACATCATAGAAAGATCATTTCTCCTCACTGTACATACTTGTATTCGATATCTTTCATAAAAATCTTGAAGCGAGTCTCAAAAGAATATCTAAATGTTTACAAGACTGTATGAGTAAACACAGTTTTTAATAAATTTATGGATGCTTGCTGCATCCATCGTCACGAAGTAGGCAGTACAATGATATTGAAGACTGTTACAATAGCTCGTATTTCCCAAGAGGTTGGCGAGCACTAGTGTTGAACCAAAAACATTCTATCGATAACTCCATCATAAGCATTTATTTTCGAAATTTAAGCCTCAAACTAAATTTAGTTCCTAAAATTATATGTATCTTTTTAAGTTTCCTTATGAATTTCAATATCCCACCTTTGAATGTCGATGGTAAAGGCTGGATGCAATTCTTTGGTTTAAGTTGTAATTAGCTATTATTGCCACATTTTATATTGCCTTTCATTAGGATATTTATGTGTTTTGAACTTCCTTTTTACTTACAAAGATTTAGATGTTATTTGTACACTCCTTATGCTCCATGATTTAAATAGCTTTGAATTGGATGCTCCTACTTAGCATGAACACTTGCTGGTATTATTAGTGTTTACTTTCAAGAGTTAATAAACTTATTTCTTAAAATCAACTGTGTCTTAGAAAATTATCTTATGGAAAGAACTCGGTAGAATCTAGGAAGGTAAAAGTCTTCCAATTAAGTTAAATTAAAGAATGTTTTGTTAACCTTTGAACTTGTTATATGGGAATAATATAGGTCTATAATTGAAGTGGTGAATTTGGTTTAAGTAAGAGTTTGGATAATTAAAGTTCCATAAAAAGGGAATGCCTAAAATTAAGACCTCTTGGCTAATGAATTAACTAGATAAGTATCTCATTATATTCTTTGTGATCTTTTGAGAAACCCTTGCCGGGTACATCTAGTCAATTAGTGTGGAGTTATACATTATGTGGGTACCTTAACAAACGAGGTGTTGATTATGTGTTCTTTATGTTAGCATAAACTACAACCATATGATCACGACTTATAAGATCTTAGGAATGACTCTTAAAAGTGTTGTGAAATAAATAGACCTCAGGGTCCTATCACCATCTCTTATGGAGAAAGCTAGTAATTGGTTTTATGTAGATTACCATATTGTTGTTAAATTGGATGTTCTTGGGATGAAGTACAATTAAAAGTTATATATGATTTTTCTTTGCTACATTGTTGAAGAATGAGACCTAGGTTGTTTTTGATTCATAAATGCTATGTTGAGCAACAGAGAGACCCTTTGAAGTTGATGAATCTATTGATTAGAAACCATGTAATGAAGTTGTAAATGATCATGTCAGTGAGACAACTTGATCATTACTTGTAAGGCATCCTGTATCCAGTGAAACTTTTCTTTAAGCCAGTAAGGCATTTTTCCGAGTGGTTTTTCATCCCTACGGTGGTTTTCCACTCATGTAAATTCTTTGTGTCATGATTCTATTGTGGTTGTATTTTCTTTTCTTTTATTTCCCTAATAGCATTACATTATTTAAACTTACATGCTTTTTTTTTATTTGACACATCTTGCGTATGCCTATATAGCTATAACTTGTAATGACATAACCAATTGTTTTGATACACTTTGACACATGAATGAATGACCTCCCATTTAAGTATAGTAATGAAGGTAACTAATTATTCCTCTTTCCTCACATCATTTTATAATAACTTTATCCTATTAAATTATTTTGGAGATTAAGGGTTATAAGTGTTATGTGAGATTCCTTATCGTTACAACCTATGGTTTGACATTAGGATTTATAATCATTTTAATTAGGGCTTTTATATCTAGTTTTATTATTGCACCCTTTTATATCAAAAATAAGGTTTTGGATTCACCCTTGTTTGTTTTTATTATCACATCTTGATCAAGATTTGGGATTTCATTGTCATATTATTTGATCTCAACCAACTTCCATTGGATTTCCCATCATCACGGGTCCTCATGGATCTATTGAGAATTCCAATTTGATTAAGAGAATTCTATAGCACAAAGATTTTAATCAAATAATATATTATGCTTCTCTCTTCATTAATTTCATTCAATAATATTATGCATATATAGGATTTTCATATCCTATATTATAGGAGGATTGTTTTACCTCCTATAACAATTCCTCTAAATATATAAGTTGTTCTAACAACTCATAATACATACAAACAAACAAATCACAACCAAATAACAAATAACCTATGGGAATGATGAGATATTCCCAATAACCCCTATATTGCATCATTCTCCAAATGGGGATGAATGAACTAACAATACTTGATGACCATGTTTGGTAGTTCATCAAAAAACATAAGGTATGAGTAGGGACATACACATCTATGCAAGATAAACAATAGTGGAAATAGCCTCACTATGCTTCTAAAATTTATCTTGGAGGATAGGGACAAACACATCTACCCATGGAACCAAGAATAGGGACTAACACATCCATCCAAGATCATACAAGTTTGGATAGGGACAAACACATATATCTAACATCATTGAAGCTATGAACATGGACACACACATTTGTTCACAATAATTATGATTGGGGATGCACACTTCCAATCATAATCACCATCTTTCATGATTGGGGACAAACACATTCATTCACTCAACAAACAATTGTGATTGGAGACACAAACATTCACTCACATACATCATCTTGTGAATGGGGGCAAACATATCCACTCACAAACAATAAACAAACATGAGTGGGGACAAACATATCCACTCACAGACAACCAAAAAATATAATTTGGTGACAAACACATCCAATCACTAGCACTCAACAAATATGATTGAGGACATATACATCTGATCATAAATATAAAGTTGAGAGAAAATCCTTGTTGCATATGTAGCCATCTCTATAGATGATTTCCACCTTGATCACAAACGATATGAGATAGTTGTCACTACCACTTGGAAACCAATCTTGGCTTTAGTCATTTTAGCATATTTGATTTTGTCACTAAAACAATTTTTCAACCTCATCAATAGTGACTAATGAGAGGTTGGTAAATGTTATCCAATCTCCTATGCCTCCATCCTCTAGTAGATTTACTACTTAGAAAATTTGACTTTTAGGCTTAGTTTGAGAATGCCTTCCTAATGTGAACTTCTCTTTTATAAATCATGGGAGTGTCAGGTACCATCAATCATGCATTCAAAATAGACTTTTAAATTTTAATGCACTATTTTTTATGACTTGACAAATAATGACTTGTGAAAATAGACCCCATTCTAAATAAAATGATACAACTTAACTTCAACAAAAAAAATATCTTTACAAAAATTAATAATATATTTTGATACACTAAATCGACACTTAATCTACAAATATATTAAAAAAAAAAAATTAAATAAATAAAACGAAACTACTAATTTTAAATGTAAACTAAATGCTAGTCAACTTACTTTAATTTCTATTGTGAGTGAGACTTTGCTACTGAAAAAACTAATGTTGACTTGAATTGAGCTTGACATAAATCTAGAACTATGGAGTGATTATGTGGTAAATGATTTAGCCATTGTTTTTCACCTACTTTTTCATCTAAGATAAATGTTATGCTAATTGTAGCACTAAATTGAGGAGTAAAATAACGAAGCTCTGATTTGAATGATCGAAGCATACAATGGTAAGTGAGGTTGGACCTTCACCAACATCTCCACGGCTGTAAATTATAATGCATTCCCCACAGTCAAATTCTTCTACAACCCACTTCAAAATTTATTAAGACAGGACTGGAGTTGGACGTTCACCATAAACTCATAATAACATCCTAACTTTCTTATTGTTCTATTTTCATTTTAGACTTACATTATTTCTAGATGAGAAAGATACACTATTTTGAATCCTGCAGCTAAAAATTTGAACGCCCAGCACAGCAATTTGAACACCTTGCATTTTTGCTTATGTCTCTGTATGTTTTGAAATGAGATTGGCAATACAATACAATATCAGATTGCTCTGATTCCTTTTTGAGAACTTCAATTTGATTGAGAGAATTCTATAGCACAAAGATTTTTAATGTGTGCTTTTCTTTTCATTAATTTTGTTCAATTATATATATATATGATTTTTCATATTTTATATTATAGGAGGGTATAACCTCTAAATAATTCATAATACAAACAAACATATAAATCACAACCAAAGAACAAATAACTTATATGAATGAGTGGTATTCTCAAGAGTATCATTTCTTTTAGGTGATTTACATACATAATTTACTAATTTTGATGTGTTCCTATCTTTTGTGGTTTTTCATCCTTCCGTCATGGACACTCCCATGATTTTTTATTTATAGATAAGAATATATTTTCTATGGAAATGTTATCTTATCATGTACGTGTGTTCCATCCTTTATAAAGTTAGTTAAAACTTATATCTTTTATTTTAGATTCATTCCTCTTAGTTGTTCATGACCTTTTATATCAATCATAGCTCTCTTATGGCTTCTGATAGTGATGGGCATGCACCTAGTTAAGCTTTCCCTTATGTTAGTGATACAACTTGTGTGATGCATATTGATGAGATTACACTTTCTATTCATGATGTTATGGTGTCTTGGGAGGGTATTCCTTTTA
The DNA here is from genome assembly GCA_007258455.2 of Sequoia sempervirens. Lineage (NCBI taxonomy): Eukaryota > Viridiplantae > Streptophyta > Pinopsida > Cupressales > Cupressaceae > Sequoia > Sequoia sempervirens. Next base: position 26,708 of record VDFB02282562.1, on the reverse strand, counting down.
CATGTCATGATAATCATGTGTCTATTCCCATCTATTTATGCTCTCTTGACAACACATCTCGTGATGAGTTTAAGTATAATGGTCTATATGTGTCACAACCCATTTTAATCCTAAACTCGTCTTACTCTAATAATAACATGGGGGGATGTACACCATTGGTTAATCATTGAGTACCTTGTGCATGGAGCTAATGGAATAGGTATACAGATAGTATTTTCAATATGATTTGGATTTATATATATAAATGCCTATGCTTCGCAGCTAACATATGTAATTCTAGCTATATGCAAAGGATGTTATTATGATGGAAACTAAATGAATTGGTTAATGCGCTGCTGTTACTACTCCACAAGAGAATAAATAAATATATATAATAAATATTTTGTAATCCAATATGTTTATACATATATGTATGGTTTCTTCTTAACGGTTGGGGAACAGGAGGTAAAATTATTACCATGCCATCTGCCTTGAATATAGTGGGATCATGGCGGAGTTTCCGCATTTAGGCTCGAGTACAAGAGGAGACAAATTATTGAGAAACCGTTTCTTGCTGTCCCATCGAATTCATTAAGAATCAATTCATTTAATCGATGCCAGGTGTGAGATGGTCATTTCTAAATTTAGGTCCGCTTCACTTCCTTAACCGTCACTCACTGTCTTGGAGAATAACGTATTCTTTAAGAGATGGACGGGAATTAAAAAAAAAGGAGATAACGGAATATCAAGAAAGGGTGATAGCTGGAATTGGCACCATGAATGAAGGGTACACTCGGCGTTCGGTGTTCTGCATGCTAGTTGAAGTAGCCTGTTTCCATATTTTTCTGTACCTATTTTTATATTACTTTTCCCTCTGGACGAGTTTGAAGAGTCTGGTAAAGACAAGGAGAGCGAGCAACAGTAGGAAACACAAAATGTGAGGGATATTCATATGTCATGTTTCACTCTGTACCACCGTCCGCTATTTTAATGGAAATGCTTTCATGCGTTAAGGGAGTGCTGGTAAGAACATGAACTCTGAAAGAGCACGGCTGTCACAACGCACCTGAGTGGCAGGAATAGGTATTACATTGAATTTGGGTGGCTATGGTGTGGAAGTTAAGAAGTTAAGAGGATTAATATTCTCCAAGCTCTTGCAATGCAAACTCGAGCTAGCAGCAGATGTAATGGCCTTTCATGATTATATGCTCTCATCCACAGTGTCGGATACCCTTGAAGTATGGGAACTGAAAGATCCCGGATAGCAAACAGCACAAAGAATCATTCATGGCGACAGCTTCCAGTTACGGGAGTGTATGCGCGGTTGGAGAGAATAGAGGGCAATCTAAAAAGAGTGGGGTCCAAAATACTAGCATGTTCTTCTCAGTGTACTTGAAGTATAATTGAAAACAGTAGTAATCAAAGTAAAGGATTACGGCGAGAAGAAGAACACCACTTCAGAGAGGAAAAGAAATAGATTGAGGCCGCAATAGATCGGGGAATCTTGAGGTAAGTCACTCGACATAGTTTCACTGACTTTTATGTGGGAATTTCTACGCGTCCAAATCTTCTTTTGTTGTGTTTGGTTTCATTCATCTATTTGTTTTTAAATGCCTTTCTCCCTTATTTATTCAAGTAATGTGTGCGTTAAGTATTTCATTGTGGAAGTATCATATACCGAGGTATTCTCATGGCCTTTACGTTGACTTATTATTTCATTTGTGTGGATATGATTACTTTTGACCATGGAACGCACAGTACATTATATTCTTGGATTTAGATTAAATCTTGATCTATTCTGATTATAGCAGATTTTGGTGAAATGAATGTTTAGCTGATAATGTTTCATGATCTGCGTACTAGGGAAACCTTGAAATTGGGAGTTATAGTAGCTGGGCTGGGTAATTGGTTTGTGTGTTCCATAGTTGTGTTATATAGTCTTGATGCTTAATGTGTTGATATATTTTGAGTGTATGTCGTACAGTCCCTTAATGTGCTGATAACATGTTTGCTTAATGTTACTGTACAGTCCCTATTACTGTTGAACCTGATAACATAGATGCTTAATGTGCTGATATATTTTGAGTGTTTGCCGTATGGTGTGCTTTTAATAGGTTATTTAACTTTTTTTCTTTAGTTAGCCACTATGCATAAATTTGTTTACTGCTTGGAAGTTAAAATGCAAGTCTCCGACATAGCTTATGGATTCTGTAAGGTGACAAATGTGCTTTAAAATAGATATTGGCAGATCTGTGTACACTTAAGTGTTGAGTATGTTTAAATTATTAATATATTTCATCTAAAAGACAACATATTTGGTTCCTGTTTTCAATTCTTTCATTATCTGCTTTAAACGTCATCTCTGCTCTTGAATGTCTTTCAATTAAAAAATTGTGCCATGCGAGGAATTGTTTTGGTGTTATTTTGGTTGGATGGTCTTTGTTAGACAAACATACAAAGTTGTCAATCTTGGTTTGGGCTTGCAGGTTTGATTTGCATATTCAGGAAATTCTTTTGTTGGGGTTAGGTTTATCTGCACAAAAACATATATAAAAATCATAAATATATACTTATTTACAACCTAAAAACCTACATTGCCAAATCAACATACTTACCAGCTGATTCTGGGTATGTAATATCCCAGAATGGAAATCAAGCTTGGAAATGTCTGCAAATTGATATTATTTTATGTCTCCAACATTAGTGGGAAATCGATTAAATTGTGTTTCTTTCTTATCGATGATATGCTAGGGATTTAGATAATATAATTTCGTTGTATATATGTGTATGTGTATATGTATGTATATAAAATTATATTTTGATTGTATTTTTTGTTGAAGTTATTATGATTCTCCATATGTTATCTAAATAAGATTTTATGTCTTAATAAAATTAATGCTAAGTCAAACATTAAGAAAGGATGGGAAACTAGGGGGTTCATACTTAAAGCAACTTGAAAACTAATATTGTGAGCATGAAGGATTATAATGAGATAGGTAACTCAAAGGTGGGGGTCAACATCCTCGACCATGGACCATTTGCGAAGTATATTCAATCCTATCGATAGAAGTTGAATTAGCTTTTGGAAAGGCACATCTTAACCCATTATCATATAATGTTTTAACAGTGGCTATATAATTTTATGTTCATTGAATATATGAAATATGTTGGAAATAGATTGTATGTTGAGTAGGTTTAGCATGTTGAATACGAGGAATATGTGAATACGTTGAATATCGTAAATGTATAGGAGCATACCTTATTTTTAAAAGAGAAGTATAGATCTAAGGTCACTTCATTAAAAAGAAACATAGAGGGAACTTGTTAAATATGCATTTATTCTATATCTTATAACTTGGAAGGCAAATTAGGATTCTTTGCTTATTAATGTTAAAACATTTAATAGTGTGTTACCTTCCATAAAGTATTTCTTATGAGTGATAGATTCTTACTGTCATTGTGGTAATAGTAACCCATAGTGCCTAATCTCATGTCAATGTCATTCATGTATTATGTATGATTTTGAGTAAACATTTGTGATAAAGATTTCATTATTCGAGCAAGTATTCAAGACAAGACCTATCACAGTCATGCAAGAGCTTATCGCCATAGTTTTGGTGAGTTGCAACGTCATAACGTGGTCCTTCATCATTCCTTTATCTTATTTCATTTATTTTCAAGATTGATTACCAAAACGGGCAAACCCCTATTCACTAACATTTTCTTGCAGGTCCAGGTTGTTGAGACATGGATGAGCAATCCTTTCTTGTGTTTACAACGTTAGATTGGTCAAATATGTGACCTGTAAGTTATTTATTTTTAGTAAAGATGATTCTCATTTACACTGATAATTCGTTTATCTGAGATTCTTTTGAAATACTTTAATTTAATGATATACATGTTATTCCTATTGAATAAGTGATTGAAAATATCTAATTAATCTTTTTTTCCACCCTCAGATAATTATTTGGTTCTATTAAATTATTTTGTTATATCCCGAGCTGTTACAATATGCATTACCTTGGTTTGTACATGATTATATGCTTAGTCATAATTATTTCTTACGCCTTGTGTTAGTTATATGGGGTGTTGGCAACAAGTTGAGTCCAACTTTTAGCCAAAAAGTGGAAGTGTTTTCCCTAATTTTAAGAATTTGACACATTTGACCTTAAAATTTGAAGCACTTAGAGATGGAATCTTCAAAAAAGTCACTAATCATGAAATGTAGTACTCAGAGTCTAGTTTCCAAACATGTAATTTATTTCAATACCTAGTTCGTACAAATTGAGTTTCAATAGCCGTTTCTAAAAACTACTATTTAAAAGTCACTTTTTTTTACCATACCATGCATGTGTACGTCATCCATATTTTGACCTAAATTATCAATTTTTCTAAATCCTTTTGGGAAAAGATTTGTAACTTACTGAAGCACGTTTTCAATATTTTTGTAATTTTTTATTGAAATTTTTTTTTTGTTAAATTTTTATTAGCCATATTTGTCATTTTGAAAAATTGTCATGTACATCATGCATAAGATGACCTAAACTTATCATTTTTTGAATTTTTTTAAATTGAAAAGAATATTCTGAAGTACGTTCTCGTGCAATTTGTTTTACAAAACAATATTTTAATAAAAAGTTATTAAAATAGTAAAAACCCCTGATATTTAAAGTTTATGGATCAATTTAATTAGAAATTAATCAAAAAATAGAAAAAATAATCCAATTGTAAAAAAAATTATATATTTGGAATCCACACTGTCTCATCTATAATGGGTTTTAATTGAACGTCGAAATTTTTTGCAAAAAAGTCATTAGTCATATGTCCAAACTCGTTATTTTCTCTAACATTGTTAGGACCTTCAACTTGAAGGTCAAACTAAGTTGAAGGCCTAGGCTCGGATTCCTAATGCTTTTCCCAAACAAGAATACAAGCCAAAAACCTGACCACAAAGTAAGGCGAATTTTAATTTTTTAGAAACGGGATCCTGTTTTCTAATATTAAATGTGGTGACCGTTGACATAGAAACGAGATCCTGTTTCCATGTCAACAGTCCCCACATTTAATAATGGGAAACAAGATCCCAAATATAAAACCAGATCTTGTTTTTAATAAATGGGATCCTGTTTCTTTTTAACCATTTTTTTAAAAATTTACTAGCAAAGTTTACTATGAAGTCTGCAACTTCACATGTATGGCCAATTGCGACATATTGGGCTATTTTTCATCAACTTTTGTCTTTACAAGTGTTGAACTTGCATTTTGGATTAAATTTTTCAAAGGAGGCATCACGTAAACAATTTTTGAAGTGGAATTGTGTTTGTTTTCTACTCGTTTGGAGGAACAAAAGAGGAAGACTTTTTTTTTTACAGGTCTTCAACTTGCAATTTGGATTGAATTTTTTGAAGAATTTCACTATTGACATTCATTTGTGCTTGATAATTTTATAATCATGGGTTCACAAGCTCATAATAAGAGGAAAGATAGGAAGACATTGACTCCTAAAGAAATTGAAGCAAAGAGAGAGAAGGAGAAATAAAGACAAAGAGAAAGAGAAAGAAGAATGAGAATTAAATCAATGAATGACGATGGAGCATCCAATTCCACAACTGTTGAAGATGAAAACATTGAGGAGACCATGGTTGTAGACGAAGCTAATTTACAAGAAGTTAATTTGTAAAATAATATGATTATACAAACAAGTCCTAGTATGTCTTCAAATCCCTCTTTCAATGCTATGGAGAATGTTTCAATAGGCACAAATCTAGGTACGTCTTCAAATCCACATTTTAGTGAAATGGAAAATTTGTTTGTAGAAGTTTTACAAGATGCAGGACTTAACAATGTTGACATTGATAATATTCAGAGAGATGAAAGTTTTATAGAATTTGTTCAAAATAAATTAGAAAATGAAAATGAAAATCGTTTAAATGTGTTATCTCTGATTTTTAATTTCTTAAAAATTGAGATAACCTATTAAAATTTTGAATAAAATCAAAATTTTCTTTACTAAGGCACATTTTACAAAGTGTAGATATTGGAAAATTTTAGTTTTAGATACATGGTTCCCTAGGATATCCATTTGTCCTCGTTCTTGATCGTTTTCATGAAATTTTGAGTCATTTTCCTTACATTTTTTACTAATTTCAGGTTTTTATGCCTTCACTGCAAGTAGGAGATTTAGTTCCTTATTTCAAGTCAATAATAGGAACTTTTTATCTCTATTGCAAGTCATTTTGTTTTTAAATTTTTTATTTTAAGTCATTTGTAGGAACTTCTTGTGTAACTTACAGGTGTAAGAACTTTTAGAGCACTTTACAAGTTACTTTTAAAAAGTGAACTTGCAATTTGTCTTTAAAATTTCGATTTCACTTAAGTTACTTGTTATGAAGTCTAAAAGTTCCTATTTGAGTCTTTTCTTTTAAATTCACTTGTTTTAAGTCTTCAAAAGTCTGATTTCAATATGAAATCACTTGTAATAACTTCAAAAAGGTCTGATTGCATGTGAATAAACTCGCAACATGCTTTCAAAAGCCCGATTTTAATAAAAGTAACTTGCAACATCCATGAAAAGGCCCAATTAAAGTCTTTTCATGTGAATAAACTTGCAATTGCTCCTTAGAAGTCCGATTTTACTTGGTGGGAACTTGCAAAGACCTCCAAAAGTTTTGATTCAAGCTTATATCATCTGAAGTCATTTTATTGCTTGTTCTGAGACATAAATATCTCGAGGCCATTAATGGAGGAAGTTGTTTGTGTTTGAGTTTGCCTCTTCTCCTCTTTTCATGGTGGAATTTTGAATGTTTTGTTGCAATAAGAAGACTCTCAACTGTGACAAATCATTCAAACTTCCCAATTGCGATTTTGCAAGGCGTCTAGGGTTTCTTCTTCTTTTTAATTTGCACTTTTATTGCAGGTATGTTTTCCTTTCTTTCATGGTTTCTTCTTATTTTTGTGTGTTTGTATTCATGATTTCATGGCACCATTGGTTGATGTCATTTATTTTATCTAATAATCAAAACATTTTTGTAAAAATGTCCTCCTTCCTTATTCAAAATGTGTTTTTCATTGTTATTCATTCGCCATTTATTAGCTGAAAAACGTCATCATGATTTTCTTTCATACACTTCCATTTGGAACACTTCAAAAAACACCTTCATTCCCAAACGCGTTTTCCCTTCATATTCATAATAAAAATGTCATTTGCTGAAACATTTTTCTTCACATAAAAAATGTGTTTCCATTGCATTCATATTCCAAACGCCTCTCTTTCCTTTCCATATGCCATCCATTTTTCCCTCATATTCATAGCATAAAAACGTCATTTACTGAAACACGTTTCCTATTGCTTTTTATTCAAAACGTATTTGATAACAAGTGTTATATGCCTCCATTTTCTTCCAAAACGCATTTTCCTTTCCTTTCATCTCAAAATACCTTCTCTTAAAACACGTTTTGAAATATGATGCATTTCATTCATTCATTATTCTTTCCATTTCATTTTCCATTCGTTTCATTTACATTTTCCCTTCATTCCATTTCATTACACATTCACATTCCTCCATCTTCTCATTGCCATTTTCAAGAAAAGAATGAAAAATGATGCCCTAAAATGCAAATCGGGATTTCGTCAATCAATTGCAAGTAGGGCATTTTTGTCAAAAATGCAAGTACAAGTTAACAAAAGAAAATTAAAAAAACTTGCAATGGCTTCATATTTCTCCTACTTTGCACTTTTCATTTGCAAAAGTTTCCAAAAATCCCTATTATACACTTTACTTGCAGCTAGCCTTCAAAATTTTGAAATGCTTTATAAGTGCCTAAAAGTCAAACTTTTTGAGCTTGACTGCAAACGCAAGTTGAAAGTTTTGACTTGTAGTTTTCTAAGATGCAATCTAACTTTTCCATTTACCATGAAGAGCACTTGTCCCTTTCACTTGCAATCAGCCTTCCAAGATCCGAAATGAGTTATAATGCTCATTTTCTGCCCTCATACAGCAAGAACACTACTCTGAGTTAGAGTCTTCACCATGTCTACACATGTTAATGTTGATGATGTCTTAACTTTATGGAATTTTCATTTCAACCTTGTAGATTCTTGTTCAATAACGGAGGAACCAACTTCTCCACCAAACAAAAAGATGAAGTACAAGTATGATAAATATTAGAATGAGATTTTTCCATCTTATGCGGTCTCAAACATCGAAGAAATCAGAGACACGAAAATTGGACATGTTGATATGTCTGAGTTTCTTAAGAGAACTAAAAAATCAACTTCACATGATATGCAGTTGTTGCTGAGAAGTCACATCCATTTGGTCTCTTCTTTTCTTGTTGTTGCCCTAGAACCAGAGTTCGTCCTTGCATGTGCAACTCACTTTGACAGAGAATCCAGAACTATCAGAGATGATGATCGTAATGTGATCATTAGGCTTGATCTAGAAACCATTAATAGGATTTTCAGAGTTCCAAATGTGCCAATATATTCAGACATCTCAATAAAGAGTGCTCTTAATCACTATGAACAAAAGAAAGCAGATTGTATACAACATATCAATACTAAATGGCTTCTAAAACATCGAACTTGTTTGTCTCGGTGGCCCAAGCTATACCAATCTGAATTCAAGGAAGAGATCAATGATATAATCACACTTTTGAGCAGGATAATGGGATTGAAATTTTCTAATGTTTTTGAGAAGTGGATGTACAAGTTAATAGTGGTGATAAGAAAGGCACAACACCCAATCTTTTGGGGTGAAATAATCAGTGATAGTTTATGTGAGCAACTTGCACAAGTTCCCACTACGCTCACATTCTACATGAACTCCTATTTGGTCTACATAGCAGCTTCATTGAGACAATTTCCAGGCCTTTCCACCAAAGGAGATAGATCACTAGTTCCAATTTGGGAGTATTATGATCAGCTGCCTTTGAGACCAAGTAGAATTCATTACAGAAGAGTCCAAGATGCATTCTTTAGTCATTTCATGTGTCTATTTGACAAGACCTTACAAAACAATAGAGTATATGAGGCTACTTGGAAGAAGGTGAATGAATATGGTTATCTCTTTCTTCAGTTTCCTACTTTCACCTACATGAGAGTTGGTTGTTTTGAAGATCAACCATTTATGCTTCCAAGATATCTGATAGATAAAATCATTTTAATGGAGCTTGCAAGGCAATTGATGACAATACATGCACGACAAGTTGTACAACATAAAGCTGGAGTAAGTATCTCGACTCATAAGCCATTGCACATTGGGAGATACTCTTTGACAACTACTTCAAAAGCAAAGGAAATGGAAACTAAAATTCAAGAGATCAAATTAAAAAGATTCAAGGAAAGAACGGATTTTGACTACAAAGGAATGAAGGACAAGATAAAGAGAGCTTTCACACATGTACATCGCCTTGAAGATATTTGGGTGGATCTTTGAACAGAGAAGGACATCTGTAGAATGGATTATTGTAGGCTCACAATTGAACAAATTATTGATCTTAATTTGACCTTGATCCCAGAAGGAGTGATTGATGATGGATAGATTTTAGATCCAGAGTATGAGGAAAAAGAGTTGCTAACGCTTCTATTCCAGCAATACAGTGGTCTCATAAGGAATCGGTTCTATCTTTAATAGATTCCAATCAGTTTTGGCAAATACTAATTCTTGGCTTAAGAGTATAGGTGTCAAAACCATAAAAATCAAAGTTAGTGATGATGATGATTCAGCTGGACCTGTTGAATTGAAATCAAAAGTTAGAGACAAATCCAAGGAAGGTGCTTCTTCTTCAGGAACCAAAATTAAGTTAAAAGTCAGTCGTTCTATGGAAAAACCTTTGGAGAAAACAACATTAAAAGGGAAGGAAGTTAAAGAGACGCAGATCCAAATCATTGATCAGCAAGAGGGAGATGTTCTTGAATCTCCTACTGTTCTAAGTATGATGTCTCCACATATTGATGTTGCACCAGTATCAATATTGTCTCCTATGTCTCAAATTGATAGTGATGTTGATTCTTTCTCAACGGTTTTTGTTTCTTCTATTACTCCTACAGAAGTTGCTCTTCATACTTCAACTTCATCCACATTAACCACTTCTATGGAGAACATGCATGATAATTTGGAGAATATTTTTGATGCCAATCCAATGTATCCAATGACATCACAGATGACACTTCCAGAGATAGATACATCAGCTGCAAGTTTTGATTACTTTATGGCTAATGCTAATCACGATATGCCATCTGAACAAACTCTAGTTGCAATTCAAACCGAGACATCTCCTAGGGTAACAACTATGGTACAAAATGAATCTATTTCTGCACAAACCACAGTTGTTGTTTCAAATGGAAATACATTGGATCTTCCTCCATGGTTGAGTTCAATCACTTTAAAGAGAAAGAAACAGGCAATCTCTCCTGATGTGTTTGATTTCCAGCAGTTGAAGAAATCTAAGCCAAAGGTTGCAAAGAAAGCCAAAATGGTTTCACGGGTGGTTGTGGACAACAATAGGATGAATTATGCAGAAATAGTTAACCTCTTGCAGACAAGTCACCAGAAGAGATGCAAGTGTCTAACTACAAATTCACCAGGGTGAATTTGGGTAAACAAACACATGCTAGCATGATGCAAGATGCCCAAAGTTCAGTAACAGTCTTAACACACAGTTATAATGAACTCTTGGCTAAGAAAGAAAAGCTGAAAGAGGAAAATGCACAACTTGTTTTAGTAATTCAAAAGATTACCAAATCTTCAGAGATGGTTGATTCATTGTCTTCCTCTATTTATGAAGAATTTATTAAACAAATTGAAAAAGTTGGACAAAAAGCAAGGGAAATTCATTATTGGGTTGATCAATTGATAAATCAAAGTACTCAAGTGATTAAAAAGGGCCTTGATGTGATGACTAATGTAAAGATAGTAAAGTTGAAACTACGCCAAGCTTCTGACACTTTCAAACAAAGCTTAGAATCTATGGAAAGAGATTTGAAAAGTTGGTATACTTTGAATGAAGAACGTTTGGAAATCTTATGTGCCAATGTAGTAATACCAAACAGATAAATGTATATTGAGACTGAAGAGCTCTTGTTAAATAAAACATTGGTATTCAAATAACTCATTTCAGATATACATGTTGCTCAAGAGATAGTGGTTGAAGCAGAACAAGATATCATTTCAAGCTTTGAAAAGGAGTCTTGTAAGATAGAAGATCAAAATGGTGAAGTACTTCCTAAAGATGCTATACTTTCGGTATTAACAAAAAAGTTTCATTAGGAGCTAGAAGCTAAAACCTTCACCGTATAGTCCATCAACAGATTTGTAGATCTTCATGCATTTCTTAATAAGATGTAGATTGCATTGGAAGAGCATTGATTTTCAATCATCAGATGTTTTGACACCATCATCAAAACAGTTGATGTTGCCAAGAACACACAAGGGCCAAATCCTGATGAACTACAAAATTCCATTCATAAATTTCAATGTTACAAAAATAGCCATGGAAATAATTGAAGTGTTATTTAATTTTCAGTTTTGTTCCTTTTGGACAAATTACATGTAAAGGTAGAAATTGTAATTACATGTAATCAAATTACAAGTCAAGATAAATTAGGATTGTAATTTCGAATAAGTCAATTGCAAGTAGTTGGTGGTTGAGAGAATTTCTCAAATTAGTTGGGATCCTCCCACCTTTTTCTCATGACTTCTCTCCTATAAATACTTGAGGGGGTCCTTTGTAATCTTTATCTTTTGGCAATAGAGAGAGAACTCTGCAAAAATTTACAGCAAAGAAGACTTTGTGCTTTATGTATGTAAACCTGATTTTCAAGCAATACAAGGAAAGGATATAAGGATTCAAACTTTGTGTTGAATCTTATTGCATGATATTACTATGTTCTTATGTCATAGTGATACAATTTTCTAAATTATTCTTGTGATCTTGTGGAGCTATTGTGATAAAACTTTGATCTAATTTCTTATAGTCTTTGTGCTATAAGTTTGAAAGGTTAAATTATCTTAATTTATGATTAGGAGTTGAGAAGAATTATAAGTCTTTGTGCTTGTGATAATTCTTGTATTAAGTGATTCTTGAATGCATTATACTTACAGACTTTGTATTGCTATATGTTGCAACTTGTTCTTAAATTATTTTTCTAAAAGGGTAGATAGGATTTTAGATTCTCAAGACTTTGTGCTTGGAGATTGTTTTCTCATTTCGGAGGAAGTGACATAAGTCTTTGTGCTTTCAAGAAACTTCATTTCCTCTCTCTCGATTTTATTACAGGCTGTTATAAGAGTTTTTCTAAAAGTTATTGTTACTTTTCTATGAAGAGAAAATAACATAATCTTTCCTAAAACAAGAGGAAAGGTTGTTCTTCCTTCTATTTTAGTTTTAGTTAGTAAAAAGGGGGAGCCTTCCCTAAATTAGGAGAGTAAACTCACACACTATGGCTGAAACCACCATTTTGCTAAACCTCACAAGTTTGCAAAATATTCAACCAACAAAATGTTGTTGAAAATGAAAATGAAAAATCTTTTGTTGAAAATGAAAATGAGAATGATCCTTTTGTTGAAAACAAAAATGAAAACCATTTTGTTGATGAAAATGAAAATGAAAACCGTTTTGTTGATGAAAATGTAAATCGTTTTGAAGTTTAAAATGAAAATGAAAATCTAGAATGTGATGTTGAATTAATGAAAATAATGAAAATACTTTTTTCAAAATTGAAAGTGATGTTTTGGATAATCTTCCTGGTAATATTTATTGGAGGCAAATAAGAACACATGTAAATAGAATATACAAAAAATTCTTTTATCGTAAAAAACTTGCATTTCAATGTCAACTAATGATGCAATTGATAAGAATACAAAAAATGAGGAAAATGATGAAAAAGTTAGGATTTTTTGTTAAACCAAGAAGAAAAGATCAATCATTAAAACATGTTATGTCTACTGTTGCTAGTGCCATTTAATCTATTGGAAAAAATAGTCGATCTAAAGATAAAAATGCAACAAGAAGAGGTATAACAATTGCTATAGTTAATAAAGCAACTTTGAATAAAAGAATGGTAAGCAATATTAGTGAAGTTTTAAAATTACATCCTAAAACATTTTTAAGAGCAACAAAAAGAAGAGAAAGTATAGAAAATGATCCTATCAACCAATGTTGGAGTTTCAGTGGTCGACTCCCGAGGTCTGATATGAAATTGAATGTTGAAATTATATCTTTGATTGAAAAATATTGGCATGATAATACTAGGTTATCATCTAATGCTATAGATGTTTTAAACTTAAGGGTGGGGTCCAAAGTTCGCGATCCTCACCCAAAACACCTATTGGATACAACACAAACTAAATTTTAGAGAAAATTTTGTGGTGATTTAGTGTTACCTGGTAATATTAAAGTCCTTTGAAAAATGTAAACCTTGGTATGTAAAAATTAATAAGCAACGAATATCTTGTTGTTGTAAAACACATGTTCAATTCCATTATTTTTATGATGTTTTTCGATATATATGTTTACTTTTCATACTAACATGATTATACAGGAATGTGGTATTAATATGCCACTTGAAACAATAAGGGGGTTTATATCAAGTTTGTTTTGTGAAGGATCTAATGGTAAATTGTTTTATTAAAGTTTTTGTATTTCTGGACAATGCACTAGTTGTGGAAAATCTTTCATTCTTAAGAATATGTATGCATGAAAGTGTTGATAATGATTTTGGACAACAGTTAGTAGATGTTAAAAGATTTAAGAATGTTGACTATTCTTTAAAAGATAGAAAAATAGGAAAGAATTGTGATTTAGTTACAGAAAAAGTTAGTGTGCATGCATTCATGAGTGAATTTAAGAATAAGATTGTACCAAAATATGTCATGCACTCTCAACATGCTTGATGGCTTGATGGCCAATTTCTCGCATGTAGAAACACATTTCCAATTGGTACATACTTTCAGTAGTTGATTTTGCGGAAAATTACACTCTAGCTCCGCAAGAGGAAATTCAATCACAGTCTTATAATTCAATGCAAGTAGCTATGTTTGTCCATATTGTTTATAGACATGCATATGATAGCATAGAGGCTGGTAGAAATTTTTTGAGGGAGTATCATTTTTATTTGAGTGACAACTAGTTACACTGGTTATAGTTTGTTCAATACTATTTCAATATATTTTATAGAAATTTAAGAGAAAGAGGAATCTAGATGACAGAACACCTCATATGGTTAGATAATTGTACAGGGCAGTTCAAGAATGCTTGAATATTCTATTGGTTAAGTAGGGTTCACAAGGAACTTGATGTCCAACATATATGGAGTTTTTTTGAAGATGGGGATGGTAAAGGAGAACATGATGGAGCTGGTACGTGTGTCAAAAGAATTCTTGCTAGAGAATAATTAAAATTTGAGGATACAGTAAAATTTAAAGATGCACGTGGGATTGTGGATTGGTGCAATACAAGATTATCTATACTTGGTTCAAGTGAGTACTCTACAGTTCGTTGATTCTTTTGGTTGGTTGAAGAAGAGAACATTCTATCTAGAGTTGACTATGAGACAATCAGTGGATCTACTAAATAGCATTTGTTTAGGAGTTTGACAGCAAGCACATGGACTATCTGGACAAGGGAGCTTGCATGTTTTTGTCAGTTTTGTATCCCAGGAGATTGGGAAGCATGTGAAAATATAGAATGGGTTGAACAGTGGGAGAAAAGATCATTGACACCTGCACAAGCACATGATCAATATGAAATAACTATTGAAGAAAATGATCAAGTGTTTGCATATGAAGACTATGACCGTGTTTCAGACCATATACAAGAAGGTAATTTAATTCAATTTATTTCATTTTATTTTACTTTATTAAGTTATTTTGTAATACTAAATTATTTATATGGATATGCGCGAGTTATTAAATCAAATTTTGTTTGCAAGACATGTGTATGTTGTTGTTGCACCTGAGGGGAGTGAAGAGGAAACAAAATATTAGTTGGCTCGTTGTGTGGAGACTAAAAATAAGTTAGTAGAACCTTGAGAAGATGATGATGGCTATCATTATCCAATAGGTACGGTGATACCCTTAAGAAATCCCCTTAAGCAAATTTTGATAATGAGTTTTTGATCCCCTTAAGCAAATTTTTAGAACAAGTCTTTGATCCCCTTAAGAAAATTTTGAGAACTTATTTGATGATGGTTTTCATGTTTTCCAATAGGATCAGTGGTGGTTGTTGGCATTGGCTACAAAAATACTTGACAAAGAAGAATGGTCTACCTGCATTCGAAGATTATGAAACACATAAAAAGATTATACACTATTCACATTTGGTGGTGGCAACAAATATAAAACTAGATCAATATCATGGAAGACCTACAAATAAAGTGTTATGGACAATTTCTATGGAAGAGCATGAGAAAATTATAGATGCATTGCAAAAAAGAGGATGTAGATGGTACAATGGAATAAGTAAATATAGGTAAAAATAGTTTTAGTTTTATATTGTCCTTTTAAATAGATTAAATACATGTTTTGATATTGGTCAAGTGTGTTATTAGTTTAAATTGATTTAATTTGTCCTTTTATAGATCCTTAAGCCATAATCACAAAAAGGATCTAGTCCATGCAGATTCAACCTAGACAACATGAAATACTTGGTAAAAATAGGTAATTATTAGTTAAATTATATTTAAATACATGTTTTGATTACATATTGATATTTCTTGTAAATTAATAGTTAAAATTAATTTATTATCCTTTTTTATATCCTTAAGCGATCATTGCATTGATCTCATGCTTTAAAACAAAAAGGAGAGGATGCCTAGATTTAACCTACACACATGTGTGGAATACTTTTAAATACAAGTACTTGAATTGTGTACATATAGATAGTTTTATATAAATTAAAATATGTATGTTTTGATTATTTCATTGATATTGCTTGTACCTTTTTGATATTAGGTGGCATGAAGACCTACTACATTCTAGGCACGAATTTGAGATGTTCTTGAGATGGCATAGCCAAAATTTGTAAACATTGTTTTGAGATGACATATATGTACATACATACATACATACACAATTAAACATTTTGTACAAATTACAAATACATGTACATACACAATTATGTACTCTACGTACTTTTATGTATCAAAATCAATATTCTATATATTTTGTTTGTTAAATGTGCATGTTTTCCTACTTTGAAACTTTATATTTAATTGTATAATCACTAAATACCATGCATAAATTATTGTTAAATCAACTATATCCTTAAGACGTCATATTAAGACCCCTTAAGACGTTTCATATTAGCACATATCCTAAATATTATACCTAATTATATCATTTGTTATGATGAGTCACCCTAAAACTTATAATACTTTTTTATCACTTAATATTTATACTTAATTATACTCTTCTTTGATCCCCTTAAGACGTGTCGTATCAACACATATCCTAAATATTATACTTAATTATATCATTTGTTATGATAACTCACCCTAAAGTATAATACTTGTTTATATCACTTAATAATTATACTTAATTATACTCTCCTTTGATCCCCTTAAGACGTCGTATTAAGACCCCTTAAGACATCCCCTTGAGACGTTGTATTAAGACCCCTTAAGACATCCCCTTAAGACAACCTATAAATTAGTGTTGGATGCTATTATTTGTTTTGATAACTTATAAATTAGTGTTTTTTGTGGAACATGAGGTCAAGAGGACTTTTATGTTCTGAAGTTTTCTCTAGCACTTTGCATGATTTGTAAATATGGGACTACATGATTTAATTTCAAAACTTTAGCCTATTTTTGGATAATTAAGGTCTTTAATTTAATGTTGTAAAAGAACTAGGAAATATGGTGTATACTTATAGAACAACTTTTTTGGCAAAACTCGTTGCATTTTGATTGGTATTTATGTTTAGTTTAGAGAATGTATTAATGCTTTTTTTCTCTAATCTTGTATGGTATTGTTTATTTCTTAAAATTTCATCCTTTGTGGTATATAAACAGATTGCTTTTGTTTGTAAATTATGATTTATTGACTAATTATTGATTGACGTGAATTGAATAAGTTCATTGACTAATTATCGCTAATTATTGAATGTACATATCATGTATATCATGTATGGGATCACTAAATTTGTAAACTACAAATATTAAAATGTCCTATTAATTTCAACTTTAATTTCATATTTATATTTGATTTCATATTAATGTCCTGTATTAATGTCTTGACTATGAACATAAAATGCATAAATGTACATGTGTAAATTAATATTGAACAATCATAAAGTCCATAATTTACAAAATATTCAGTGCATGAAACCAATATATTAAGTGCACGAAATAAAGTCCATCATAGTACAACCCATGAACTAAAGTCCAACAAAGTACTTGACCCATGAAATATAAAGTCCAATAGAGTACATGAGAAACCAAATATGTAGTCCATGAAATTATCAAATATAACCCATAAAATCATGTTTAGGTCATGTATCGTCTCTATAATCAGGAGACCTCTTCACACCATGTGGACTATGTGGATGACCTGAAACACTATGTACACGAGAAAGATGAAATCAGATGTAAGATGATGAAAAATGATTTAATGACAATTTAATTTATAATTCATAATAAAATTAAATTACCATCATATCTGGGTTTGGATGATCTGGAGCACCTGAACCAACCTCTAAATTCTCTGAATCAAACTACATAAACAAGACAAAGAAAGTTGAAATTAGATGCAAGTCTACAATTAAAAATTATTTAATTCAATTTAATTTATAATTTATCATATTTTAATTGTACTATATTTTGAGGTTGTGCACCCTCTACTCCAAGACCTGTTTGTACATGCTCAACTACAAGATGTGTCTCATGCTATAAAAGAAAAAGAATTTAAAACATGTATTAGTTCATATTATATATATATATATTCAATTTTAAATTTAACATTAAAGTTATTCAGAATATATAATTTGTAATTGACTTTAAATATAATAACAAATTTAAATTACCATGATATTTGGAGCCTGCTCTGCATGTCCTCCTAGAGGTGTAACTATGACTGAGTCATGGTAGAAAGTCGTAACAACAAAGTCCTACAAGATCAAATTTAAAGCATGTATACTTGAATTAGGTTAAAATATATATATATATATATATATATATATATATATATATATATATATATATATATATATATATATATATATATATATATATATATATATATATATATATTCAATTTTGCACATTTTGTGTAGAATTTTTTTTAAACAACCTAAAATTCAGAGGCCTCACGAGTAGTCGCAACATCTAATGTTTGCCCGATGCCCATTCTCATTGTCATATCAACATAGTCATACATGTAGACATTTAACACTTATAATATTTTCAAGTGTACATGCACATTTGATATATAGTGAATTCAAAATTCATAATTGTAACTATACCAGTGTAAGTTAAACAATTTACAATATAAATGTACCTACCCCTGATCTATGACGCTCGATAGTGGAGGAGTGCTCGACAACCCCTCAGGTGGAATCGACATAGAAGTTGATTGACTCCCCTAAACCAACATAAATATTTAAAACATATGTTCATGATTCAATTATAAATTTAAAACTCAAGTTAAAAATTATTTCATATATAATTTAAAAAATTGAAATCAAAATAACCCATAAGAGTTTCCGACTAGGACTAGTGTCGATATATGTACTCACGGAGTGAATGATTGCCCCATCGTTACTGTCATCAATACACCAAATAGTTTGATTGTTAAAATGTATTGCAAACTTTTCTTTGATATATACATTCATTAAAATTCTTATAAATTCAACATGTAGATGCATATTTATACTTGTGTCGCAATGTCCTCAGGGTGATGGTCTGTTGTAAGAAATCCTACAAATGAACTGATTGGACCAAATGAACCACCAGAATCTCCACGTCCACCCGAACTAGGTGTGGCCTGATTGGGTCCATAGCATAACTGATGGCAACTAGTACATACATGTGGTCTCGACACTCCTAGAGTGGTACTCAGACCAACTCCACAAAACACTCCTCCATCATCGTCATCTCTATGCTCCCTACCTGCTATCGCAGAAGCATGTTGATCAAGTTCTCCTATGAGTGTACTAAGGGATCCTAATGTCAATACCACCACACATTGATGCATAGGCACGGGAATGGAAGGACCAAGAGGAGCGAAAACGGGTTGGGCATGCATGGGGCATTGGGGATCAACCCTTTCCCCTAACCTCTGTTGTGGCATGCCACAACCAACACCTTGAATGATTTAAAATCAAAATAATTGGGCTTTCCCCCATAACAAACTCTACATATAGTTTCCTAAAAAAATATAATGGGACCTCCAAATTAGCGTGTGGTGGACTGTCAAATACCATATACCATCAATCCAAAAAATGTGTACTCATCTATGGATGTATACACCACCTCATGGATATTCTAGATTTATTGGGAGGAATGGGTTGCCGAGTAACAGAGTCGATAAAGTAAGGGGCTAGATGGGCTTTTGCTATTTTAAGGTCTAAAATTTGTTTATAGGAGAGACCGTTTGCAAAAAATTGCCTCATCTGCTCTCTTTCTCATCAATGCCTATCTAGATCAGAATCAATAGTCCTAATGACATCCACAACATTTTACATCACAAATGTAAAATTTCTCACGTGAGGTGGAATCAATGCTTGATTTTTCATAGCATTGATTTGATTTTGAATGGATGCTACTTAATCATTTATACATGCTCGCAAGCGAGCCTCATCAGATCCAGCAGGTGGTAGAGGTGGGATATTAAGTGGATGAGGTGGAGGTGGAGGTGGTTGAGGTGCTATATTGATGATATCATCAATGTTAAATTGATCCATGATATCAGATATAAGTGCACTTGCATTAAATTATACAAAATTAACATACAAACTTACAAAATTACAAGAAATAGTTAAATTTGAAACGTACATGCAAATTTGTTTAAATAGGATGTGCATACATATACATACACATACCTACATTGATTGAACTTGAGCATGTGCATACAAATTTCAAAATTTAACATCTACATACATTTAAAATAAAAGAATATGATGCATAATTTGCATGCATACATCATTCAACTAAACTATGTACATACATACAAATTTAAATTAAGATCTAGAACTATGCAATTTTAATACATGTACATACTAAAATAAACTTGAAACATTCATTACAAAGCTCATTTCAAGCAAGCCTTAACACACATACAATAATAACACACACATATATATATATATATGTTGCATTTTTTCCAATCAGATAAATCACAGATTCCAGAGTAGTCATCATTGCACCACTCATGGGTGCCTGGCAACTGCAACCAAATCTATAAACGTCACTAAAAATATCCATCCAACCAAAATCATAAATTCATGTTAGTAAAAATATCCATCCAACCAAATTCATAAATTCATTACACAAAATATCCATTGAACCAAATTCATAAATTCATAACTATAAGATCATTGTCTTAATTTATAAACTGTTGTGGCTCTCTACTGCATCTCTTCATTTCTTTTTGTTTTCCTTTTCAGAATCGGAAGTTCTCCTCTCCTCTAGCCATTGTCGATGCTCTTCTAAGATCCCATCCATAGCCCTAACATCATCAACAACATTTTGCATCCTAGATGAAAAAATCCTCAAAGGTGGTGCGATACATTCTTCATTTTGAATAATGTTGATTTGATCTTGAATGGTTCTAACATTGGCATTGATTTGTGCTTGCAAGTGAGCACCATCAATTTCAGGTGGTGAAGGTGGGGGGTTATGAGGTGGAGTGGGTGTAGGTGGAGGTGAAGGTGGTGGAGATGGATGGCATGGAGGTGGATTACGAATACTATTGAATCAATCCATGTGATCTCTAAGATATAAGTGAACATGCATTAGATTTGTAATTTCAAAATGTAAGATACATGTTTAGGAAATACCCTTAAACCATTCAATATAAATTTCCTAATTGAATACAAATGATAAAATGTGTAAGCCTCATTTATGTCTGAGGCATGTTACTTGAATGTAAAAACAATTAACTATTAATATAGGACAATTTATGAATGCTTTAGGGTTTACAGTTTAAAGTTTAGGATTTAGGTTTTAGGGTAATAGGATGGCTTAAGTGGATCTATGTAGCAAGGTGCTAGTACAAAATGACATGGCTTAAGTGAATAAAATTTGGTGAAGATGCCCAAGGAAACCAAATTTCATTAAGGTCGGAGGCAACTTCACCAAATTTTATTCACTTGAGCCATGTCATTTTGTCCTAGGACCTTACTAGACATAGATCCCCTTAAGCCATCCTATCACCCTAAACCATAAATTGATCAACCTAAATCATGAAATCTCATTCATATTATAATCTTGCACGATCTTATTATTGTTAAATTTGGTTGTCTTGGGCAACTTCACCAAATTTTGAGAAATTATTTGATCCCCTTAAGAAATGTCATATTAGGACCCCTTAAGACATCCTAAAGTATGGCTTAAGGGGATCTATGTAGTAAGGTCCTAGGACAAAATGGCATGGCTTAAGTGAATAAAATTTGGTGAAGATTCCCAAGGCAACCAAATTTCATTAAGGTCCTAGGCAACTTCATCAAATTTTATTCACTTGAGCCATGTCATTTTGTCCTAATACCTTACTAGACATAGATCCTCTTAAGCCATTCTATCACCCTAAACCGTAAATCATCAACCTAGATCATGATTTATCTCATTCATATTATAATCTTGCATGATCTTATTATTGTTAAATTTGGTTGCCTTGGGCAACTTCACCAAATTTTGAGAACTTATTTGATCCCCTTAAGAAATGTCATATTAGGACCCATTAAGACACAATTTACGATTTAGGGTGATGGGATGGCTTAATGGGATCTATTTCTAGTGAGGTCCTAGGACAAAATGACATGGCTCAAGTGAATAAAATTTGGTGAAGTTTCCCAAAGCAACCAAATTTCATTAAGGGCCTAGGAAAAAATGATGGCTTTAGGGTTTAGGGTTTAGAGTTTAGAGTTTAGAGTTTAGGGTTTAGGGTAATAGGATGGCTTAAGGGGATCTATGTAGTAAGGTCCTAGGAAAAAATGACATGGCTTAAGGGAATAAAATTTGGTGGAGTTGCCTAAGGCAACCAAATGTCATTTTAAGGTCCTAGGACAAAATGAATGCTTTAGTGTTCAGGGTTTAGATTTTAGAGTTCAGGGTTTAGGGTTTAGGGAACTTAAGGTGAAGTTTGGGCGGCCCTTGGAATAATGGACTTGCAAGTTAGTGAACAAAATTTTCTTGTGGAACAGTTGATTGAGATAGCTCTTGTTTCGACAGACCAACCTAGATCATGAAATTTCATTCATATTATAATCTTGCATGATCTTATTATTGTTAAATTTGGTTTCCTTGGGCAACTTCACCAAATTTTGAGAACTTATTTAATCCCCTTAAGAAATGTCATATTAGGACCCATTAAGACATCAATTTATAGTTTAGGGTGATAGGATGGCTTGAGGGGATCTATGTCTAGTGAGTTCCTAGGACAAAATGGCATGGCTCAAGTGAATAAAATTTGGTGAAGTTGCCCAAGGCAACCAAATTTCATTAAGGGCCTAGGAAAAAATTATGGCTTTAGGGTTTAGGGTTTAGAGTTTAGAGTTTAGGGTTTAGGGTAATAGGATGGCTTAAGGGCATCTATGTAGTAAGGTCCTAGGACAAAATGACATGGCTTAAGGGAATAAAATTTGGTGGAGTTGCCTAAGGCAACCAAATTTCATTTTAAGGTCCTAGGACAAAATGAATGCTTTAGTGTTTAGGGTTTAGATTTTAGAGTTCAGGGTTTAGGGTTTAGGGAACTTAAGGTGAAGTTTGGGTGGCCCTTGGAATAATGGACTTGCAAGTTAGTGAACAACATTTTCTTGTGGAACAGTTGATTGAGATAGCTCTTGTTTCGACGAACCAACCTAGATTAAGTGAAACGATTCATATTATAATCTTGCATGACCTTATTATTGTTAAATTTGGTTGCCTTGGGCAACTTCACCAAATTTTGAGAACTTATTTGATCCCCTTAAGAAATGTCATATTAGGATCCCTTAAGAAATAAATTTACAATTTAGGATGATAGGATGGCTTAAGGGGATCTATGTCTAGTAAGGTCCTAGGACAAAATGACATGGCTCAAGTGAATAAAATTTGGTGAAGTTGCCCAAGGCAACCAAATTTCATTAAGGGCCTAGGAAAAATGATGGCTTTAGGGTTTAGGGTTTAGAGTTTAGAGTTTAGGGTTTAGGGTAATAGGATGGCTTAAGGGGATCTATGTAGTAAGGTCCTACAACAAAATGACATGACTTAAGGGAATAAAATTTGGTGGAGTTGCCTAAGGCAACCAAATATCATTTTAAGGTCCTAGTACAAAATGAATGCTTTAGTGTTTAGGGTTTGGATTTTAGAGTTCAGGGTTTAGAGTTTAGGGAACTTAGCGTGAAGTTTGGGTGGCCCTTGGAATAATGGACTTGAAAGTTATTGAACAACGTTTTCTTGTGGAACGGTTGATTGAGATAGCTCTTGTTTCGATTGACCAACCTAGATCTTGAAATCTCATTCATGTTAATCTTGCACGATCTTATTATTGTTAAATTTGGTTGCCTTGGGAAACTTCACCAAATTTTGAGAACTTCTTTGATCCCCTTAAGAAATGTCATATTAGGACCCCTTAACACATTGGTTTACAGTTTAGGGTAATAGACTGGCTAGTTTATGAATATTTTTGTTTTTATGAATAGATTGACTATTTCCGTAATAGAAACACATAATTATGTATTATTAAGCATTGAGTTTGATGTATATTTTAACTTGATATTTTTTTAATTGAATATAAGATTATTTTATTTGACATTTTTTTCATTAATATTTCCCACTTAAATGAATTTTATGATATAAAATGTATAATAAAATTGGTTAATGTTGAATCTTATTTTATTTTGGATTGTTTGGAATTGAAAGAACCTAAAAGAAAGAAAAGAAAGATATTTAGATTCTTTTATTGTCTAGGTAACTAGTGAAAATTGAGATTTTAGACTAAACTAGAAGCCTAATTAACAATTAATTGACTAGAATGATTGTTGAAAGACAAGAGACAACACATGCAAACAAGAAATGGAAACAAGGCATAAACAAGAGAGATCAAAACATAAAATAGAAATGAATGCAAATATTATCTAATTAAGTGACAATTGGAAATGGATTGTACAAGGATTTAGGAATTTGCTAACTAAATTTGCAAACAAACATTGATAATTTATGAATTGTAACTATTCTTTAACATATTGTTTTCTAATCTAATTATAGTTTAACATTGAAAGTAAAGTTTAACATATTGTTTTCTCCATACAATGCAAATGAAATTTAAAACATTTAAGCAATGCAAATGATTTTTTTCCATTATCAAATATTCTTGAGCTCGAAATCAGGGTTTTCAAATGCATAATGATTTCTTTGATTTCAATTTAGGGTTTTAGCAAAAAAAATTGTTTGAATTCAATTTAGGGTTTCAATCTAAGCAATTAGGGTTTTTAATGCAATTTTTTGTTTCATTTCAAACTAGGGTTTCAAATCTATTTTTTTTTGTTTCATTTGAATTTAGGGTTTCAAAAAGCAATTAGGGTTAAATTCAAATGCAATTTTTTTATTTCATATCAATTTAGGTTTTGAAATGCAATTTTTTTGTTTCCTTTCAATTAGGGTTTTCAAATTCAAATTTTTTGGTTTGATTGAACAATTTAGGTTTCAAAAGCTAAATCTTGTTTTTAACATACAATTTAAGGTTAATTTTTTCCTTTCTATTCAATATCTTTGGGGTTTCATTGCATTTTTTCATCTACTTCTACAAATCATCATTTCTACTGTTATAGGGAAATAAAATGCATAAAATGCTAAATAAATTAGAAAAATAAATGCTAGCACCTATTATTGTATTAAAAATTTCAAGAAAACGTGAAAAAATAAACAAATTGGGGGTGGAGGCGCACCTAGAGGTCGTTGTAATGTCGTTGTCGCTCACCAATTCAGGATCCCATGTTGTTGAATAGCTGAGTTTTGTTCATTTTTAAAAAAAAATTACTATCTTAAAATGGGATCTCATTTTGTAATAATCAAGATCTTGTTTGGCGTTCGTCAGTTTGAGACACTTTTACAAATGGGATCCTGTTTGGAATTTAGGCTTAGGATCCCAAAGCTAAACGAGATCGCATTTTTTTAAAATCAGGATCCCGTTTTTGCAATGCCAATTTCATTTTTTTGGCTAAGGCAAAAACTTCCACGTTTCGTGGACTCAATTTCTTGCACTTGCCCTATGGTTACTCATGACAGTATTTCACCTAGTGATATAGTACATGATAATCTCATACCTTGTGATGTTGACTTATGAGCTTCTCGCATACATATTAGTGATGCTTCATTAGTTCCTTGTTTGTTATGTGATGATATTATAGCCTTTAGTGAGAATTTATTATATTATATTTTGATGGTACTACTAATGCATCCATACATGATGTCAAACCTTTCCTACTAATTATGAATATTTAGAAGATGATACCTTATTGATTAGTGAATTTGAATAGGTTCCACTTATGCGTATTTCAACCTATTCCTAAAAAATAAAAACCTTATGCACTAGCTTGCCAATATAAAAAACCTCAAAGGGTAGTCACACCAATGGTGCAGTTGGGGTTCAAAGACCCAATATTTGATTCCTCCTGTGGACATGCATACATGGTCTTGTGAATAAATATCAAGTGAAATAAAAGAAATTGAGCAAATAACATGGGTGTAATGAAGGTAATTTGATTTAGAAATGAAGTTTTTGTTTTCTAACTAAATAATTTCTTTATTACACTATTCCAAGATTGTAAAACTTTAAATGACAATTTTATGCTTCCATATAATAAGGAAAGAATAGGATAACATTGATAATCCCAAAAATATTATTAAGCCCTAGATACAGGGAGTATTTATTCAACTAAAGCACTAAATAGAGTAAGAAAATGTTATTCAATAAAAATTAAATAATTTTTTATTAATTTTTATTATAGAATTAAAAAGAGGAAAAAGAAACCTGGCACCAAATGTTGTAGCTTGTTATCTAGGATCCTAGTGTGTCACACAGACATTTTTCCATCCCTTTGTAGTTCATACAACTTAGGCAATAAAAGGTTCTGAAATGCATACTTCCAACTTAGTAATTAGTTAAATCTTTTTAAATAGGTATAATAATATTCCAAAGACTAGTAGATGATAAAAAAATATTATAAAATACAATAAATCAACAAGAGTTATATTATACTTAATCAAAGAGATAAATTTAATAATAAATACAAAAATACTTTCAAACATCTATGTGGTTGAATATTTTTTAAATACTCATAAATACAAAAAAGGAAGAGAAAATTGTTGGGGTTGTTAAGGGGCTTGCCTTAGTCAAACCCACATATTGGTCTTTTGACCTCTGTGGACAATTGGAATGGAAAAATGTAGTATAAACTTGTGTGTATTCTTATTCTACATGCTTGAGGAATGAAGAGGAATAAAATAAAAATGTAACAAATTCTAATGGCGTTAATCCTGGTCTATAGGGAAACTACCATTGTAAATGGATTTACAAACAAGAAAATTATTT
>VDFB02282561.1:0-54904 GCA_007258455.2 Sequoia sempervirens | reverse complement strand
AAATGCTTTGAAGACGACATGTTTAATTTTGTGTGTTACTTCTAATCAGGCCAACCTAATTGAAGTTACACCTGATGGATACATGTATGATGAAGAAGAGAGTGAGGAAAAAGGTGGTAGAGTGAGTGGAAAGAATATATGATATGTGAATGTGGTGAAGTAGAGAATATTGTATGTGATTTATGATATGTATGGTGATTCACCTATATGTGTGTGATGCAGTATTGAGCAGATTGTGAACAAAGTAAAATATTAACTTAGAAAGTGTGAAGATCATTTGTGCACTTCAATGAAATTGTAATTTGACATATGATAGATTCTATTGTATGAGTTCAAATAGGCAATGTTTCCAACCCTTCTTTGTTCTTTCTTTATGGGTTTGATCTATTTTTCTAGAAAGTGTGTCCTAGTAGTGAGCCTTTTGTAATATCTTATATCCAGATATAATATATTATGAGCTAATCCTCACCATGGTTTTTCCTTTTTTGATTTTTCCACATAAAATACTAGTGTTAATGTGTTATTTGATTTTGTGGTTGTATTCATGCTTTCATTCTTCATTGTAGTCATTTCTATTTAGTTAATTGGATGGGTTATGTTTAATTGGTTTAGAGGAATACTAATTCGCCCACCTCATAGTATTTTGGGTGTTCAATAGCCTATATAGTTGGAACCTTCCTCCCTATATGATGGGTGTGGGAGGGGATCCACTACAATCCTTTCCATGTGATTCCTTGTGGTAGGGAGTGGTAGCTCCTTCCACATGGAGAGAAGGTTGGGTAGCTGCAACCTCCTTTCATTCCATAATTTATCAAAAGAATTCTTTAAAAAAGGGGGAATCTAACTTATATTATATATCTATTTTTTTCACCAAAATACCTATTCAAAAGAATAAGCAATGAAACTAATTTAAGAAAATATAATATTGTTAGATTCTTCGAACCATTCTTAGCTAGAGAAAAGTTAAGAGAGATGATACAAATGTACAATAAAAATAATATAATAATGTTTTCATTGTTGGAAATCAAATTATCTCCAACACATAGAAAATAGGCCTTATATTTATGACCTAGATCTAGAAAATAAAATAGTCATTTCCAAATCTGAGTTCTAAGAAGGTACACAATTTCTTCAAACCCTCTTTTTCCTTGAACTTGCAAAACCTCTTTGCATTCAATTTTTTCAATCCCCATACATGATAAAGATGAGTGTTTCAAATATTCATATTATACAACTATCATCACCTACAAGCATATCCATAAAAAAAATACAAAAAAATTAAGCAATAAAAGAAGAGATGAAATAAAAATGAAAATAAATGTTAGAAAAAACTAAGATAAAAATGAGAGAAGAAAGGGATAAATCTCTAAATGAATCTATGATATGTTCTTCCTTCTCTCGTTTACTCCTCTCCTACAATAAAATTTGATAAAAAAATTTGAAAAAAAGGAGATTTAGGTATAGAAGGGTGTTGGCCTCCTCTAATGGTTCATTAACTAATCCCTGAGAGTTGTAAATTAGAGATTAGGCATTTGTGCTAAGTATCTATCTTACTCATCATGAAGGTGCATTTCATTGTCAACCCAGGGACGTAAACTTGAAATGGGTTAGCATTGTATGTGCACTAGGACTCCACTACAGTCATCGTTAAACTAGAAAAGAAACAGTACTGAAAATAAAATTCCAGAAATAAATTAACATAAGCACTGAGCATGAATCAACAACTACACTGAGCATCAACAATTGGACTGGAAATGGATGACAAAAATAGAAATCTTAGCAAAGAGAAAGAAAACTACTCTGTCTACCTTGGTTGTAAGAACAGTCACATAATAGAGTTCCAATGGCTGCAGGAATAGACAACTGTTGAAATTGAAACTAATTACTAAATAGAAAAATAAATTTTAAAGAAAATGGGTGGAATTCTCACCAAGTGGGCCCCCTTGAGTGAGTCTTCCTTAAGCTAACTCAGATGCAGCAAGTCAAAATATCATTTTATTCCTTGAAAATATGATTACAACATATCAACAATATGACTGTATTACTTAAACTAGAAATTCAAGTACAATCTCAGAACATCCAACCTTATGAAAAGGGGCATCTAACAATTATTTATAGAGGGAAAAGCTTGTAGTTAACCCTAACTAACTAGGTAGTTGACTCCAACAAAATAGGAGGATTCCATTTATTGAAAGCATAGAAAAGAGGGGGAGGAAGTTATGCACGTGTTAGATTTGGTCAAAGTAGACTTGCTCCAGCGAGGATCCAGTACAACACACTTCCTAGATTTGCTCAACTAACAAACATGATCATTTAAAAGGTAGTTACAATCTTTCATTCGAGCTAGGAATTTCCCTCCATTGGAAGTTTTCCCTCCTTTGACCTCTTAATGATCATCTTTTTGACTTCCTTAGCAACTGACCAGCTGGTAGGAGTTTCTTCCACTTTGCAAGCTTTGTTTACATCAAAATCTTAATGTGAACCTGCATAATGAAATTAGCACACACAAACAATTGCATATCCATAATTACCTTAAAGTAACATCCATTCAACCACATGTAAAATTAACATAGATAATTCACATAGCATGTTAATGTCATCAAAATTCATAGGATAAGTTTATGCCCAAGGTTTATGGATTTAAGGAAATAACATGGAGAATGTCAATAACCAGGTACCAAAGTCTATAGTATCAACAAATATATGATAAACCTTATCAAAATTGAGTTATTAATTGGAATCATCATCCCCCAACCTAATGTTTTGTTGGTCCTCCAATAGAGGGAGTTCTATTCCTTTGCCCAGTTAAAGCTCTGAAGTCACCAACTACCAACTGTCCCAAATCAGTCTCTATAGTATCTGAATTGGGATCCCAGTAGAATCCTTGCTTGTTTTCCAATTTGCTCCACCTTGGCCTTTCTATAGTTATGTCATACTAATAATATTTGCAATCTGGTACTAGCCACAATAGAGTAGTTGGCTAAAATGTCAATGGAAGCCAATACTAGTGCCTCATCCTTCCAATCTGTATGTTCCTAGTACATCGTTTACATGCTGCAACATAATTTTGCAAGGAGTTGGGTTCAACTTGTTTCAACTGATCTGTCAAACTATTCCATCTCTATGATAGGTAACCCATTACTATTTTCCTTGTAATATCAGCTACTTACTCATATTCTTGATATGCTTCTTCCCTAAAAGGCATGATCCTATTTTTGTAGCTCGGGGGATAAATAATTTTGTGCCATGTATAATAAATTTCTGAATGGTTACTAGATTTAGCTCTGAGAGACAAGGGGGTATGCAGTTCTCTTTCCTTGTAAGTTCTAAACTGTTTCCCCCAGTTGATTTCATTCTGGATCCATGACATGAATGCCCTCAAATAGATATCTCCAATGTATAGTAATGGGTTCCAGTCATGATCATTAGGAACAACATAATTATGCAAGTATAATTCACACAAAAAAAATTTAACTTCAAGAGGAGAAGATTGGTAGGCTTGGAAAAACTCATGTGGAGTTTCAATAGAAGGGCTTAAACTTGAAATAACCCTTGACAACTTGAAGGAAAGATGTCGCTCCTTCAAATTTAGTGCATATACTTTGGGAGGAGTTATGCATGCCATCATCTGGGGTATTAAAGCTACCACATTATCTACCTTATCCTTCAAGGCAACAATATTTGCATTCTTTTCTTCAATTTCTACATTTTTCTTTTTGACTTCTTCATGTATCTTGTGTCTTTCCTTTTTCCACTCCTCTTTCCTTTGCATTTAACTCCATAAGTTCAGGGCTACAAGATTCCATGAAAAATTGGGAGGTTTATGTTTTCCTACCAAGATCTTTCCTTGCACTGATTCTTTCTATTCAAATACCACCAATTGCAATGATTCTTGTTGTTCATCTTGCTCTGGTTGTAGTCGTTCTTGATTTTCAACTTGCTCTACAACAACAACAAGCTCTGGTAATCTTATGTTTGCTTGTTCCCCAAAAATTTCTTTCACTTTAACATTTACCTACTCCTTAGGAGCTTCTATCTCCTTCCTAGGTGTTTTTCTCAGTCTAGGGCTTCTTTTTGGAGGCATATCAGTAGCCAACTTAGCTGGTTTTGATTTCTTCGAAGGGATTTTATGTTTTTCTTTGGTTGTAGGAAGACTAGTGTCATCAGCGTTTTGCTTCCTAAGGCTTGGTGTTAGTTTTTTTGGCATTGGCTTCTTGGCCTTCCCTTTCCTACTTTTTGCCTCTCTCATTTGTGCTTCCTCTTTCCTAAGGGCAGCTCTAGTATGTATTGGGGTTTTAGGAAGAACATTGACGTTAGGGTCTGAGGATGAACTTTCTTCATCTAAATACTCTGATTCAAAGGAACCAATTTCTATTGCCGATTCGGCTGCAGGAGGGTTTGTGCTAGGGTTTGAAGCTCCAGGAGTGGTTTTATCAACCCTCTTTCCCCTACTAACCCTACGAGCTTGAGGCTAACCTCTAGGAAACACATTTTCTAGTTTGAACTAATCAATGTTTACAAATTCTTCCCATGTCATACCAAACGCTTCTTGTCAATATATTTCTACTAGCAATTTTATCAAATAGTGATGGGAGACAGAATTGTCCCTACCTTTTTGCATTTTAGCTACCATGATTGCAAGGAGGTTGTACAACACATTGGGCACGTTCATCCTTCTTCCATGTCTCATATGGTTCAGGAGCTTAAAATGCACATAATGGAGGCATGATTGGCAGCCTTCACAGATAATGTATTTGACAATATAGACAACAACTTGTTTCCACTTTTCTGGCAGAGAATTTCTCCTTGTTCCTTTCTTATCTATGACAAGTGGAGGATCACTAGGCTCAGTGAATTCTACTCTAGCTAACCTCGCATCCCTAGAAGCAGGGTATGGCTCTCCTTTAGTAGTAAAACTCATTACCTATGCAATTCTCTCCTCAGTGCCTATCACTTCTAGCCCTTTTACCATTGCCTTACCATCAGAAAGTGTCTGTGCAAATTCTAGAGCAATGTCCTCATTGAAACTATCTAGTTTCAAAAGGTAGTCCAACCATCCACAATTCCTGAATTCAACCAAAGAGAGTACATCCTACAGTACCACATCAATGAAGTATAGGTTCATTCCTAATCAGCTGACCTCCCATTGTCTCTTCCCACAATCAAGCAAACACTTATGTGAAATTTTCTTTCCTACAATCCTTCTTTGAAAACCCAATTTATTCTTCTTCCTACAAATCTTCTTTGGTGCTAATGCCAATGTCATGTAACTCTTTAATTTACCTTTTTGGTTACGTTATGATTATGACTAAGGTAGTAAAGAAACATAAATGAGGGGTATCATCAAGAAAAATGGTGGAAGTTTAGTGTCATATCACACATGCAAGCCATCATTTCAACTATATTTTTTCAAATTGGCTCATTTAGAATTTTCTAACTTGTATGACATGTGGACATATGGGTTCACACTCCCCCCAACCTAAATTAGATGGTAATTATGATGTGATAGGGAAGAGTACAAATATGTGCTATGTGAAATATCAACATTATTAAATAGTAGTTAAATAAATGCATTTAAGATAATTAAGATATAACAAGTTGTTATGCACACACCTAGAAATTTGGAATGTAGTTTGCAAAAAATGTGGAATTACGGGTTACTTTAAAAGTACAGTTGAGCAATTAAATGAAGTGGTGATGGCATGAAGTGATGGTGGAGTTATGGAAGAGAGAGAAAGGATGGAGATGGATGGGCAGATGGATTTATTGATGAAGAATTTGATTCCCACAAAAGTGGAAATCTTTATTATGATGTGATTGCATGCATACCTTGACTAGTCAAAAGGAGGGACACTAGGTCCACTTCATTCGGCTACAGGAAGTTCAAAGGTTTGGTGTTGAATAAATTTTTGCATGGATTCTTGTTTGGAAGCTAGTTTATGATATAACCTGAGATGGTGACCGTTGACCAGGAGCTTGAATCTGAGTAGGTCAATGGTTGTGAGTTGAACAACACCAATGGAGAAGACTTTTGCAACTTCGTACGGTCCCAACCACCTGGTATGCAGCTTGCTTTTATTATCTTGATATTTGGAATCATAAAGGAGTGCCCAGTCACCTAGTTGGAGCTTCTTTTCCTTTATGTATTTTTCATGCCATTTGACTCTTTGGTTTTGCACCATTTCAGCATGATGAAGATCTGACTTTCTCATTTCATCTAAGGCATTCAGCTGCATGATTTTGTCCTTCTGTGCCCCAGACATGTCTATCCCTAGATCTAGTGCAGTTCTAAGAGTTTTATGCTCAAACTCTATAGGCATCATGGTTGTTTTCCCATATAGTAATTCAAAAGGAGTGAAACCAATGGTTGTCTTCTAGGTGGTTCTATAAGCCCATACAACTTCTAGCAACCTATTTACCCAATCTTTCCTATGAATAGCCACTATTTTGGTCAAGATAGCCTCTATCTACCTATTGGTCACCTCAGACTAGCCATTGGCCTGAGGGTGATAGGGGGTAGATTTCTTATGCCTTACATATATTCATTGACCAATGTTGTGACCAGGGTTGATGTAAATCGATCCCCTTGATCTGTCACTATCTCTCTTAGAACCCCATAACGTCTGAAGATTTCTTCATAGAGGAATTCTGCAACTTTATTATCTCTAGAATGTTTCATAGCTTTAACCTCAACCCACTTGGTAACATAGTCAATGCAAACCAAGATGTAGTATTTTCCATTTGATGGTGGATCAATTGGACTTACAAAATAAATTCCCCATTTATCAAATGGTGTGATGATTACTTGAGGGTATAGACGCATCTCACCTGATTTAGTTGGTCGGCCCATCCTCTGACATCTATCACACTTCCTAGTATACTTGCCTACATCCTTATGAAGTGTGGGTCAGTAATATCCTGTATTAAGATTCTTCATTGTTGTCCTCTTAGCTGCAAAGTGCCCTCCATAGGGTTCATTGTGACATGCATGTAGTATAGCATATGTTTCATCCTCCCTTACACATCTCCTCATTACATGATCTAGTCCAATGTAGAATAAACATCCTACAATCCATGAGAAAGGAAAAGTTTTCTCAATAACCACCCTTCTCTCTTTTGGAGAGAAATGAGGGGGAACTCTCCTTGTAACCAGATAATTGGATATATCTACATACCAATGTGTGGGCACATTGATGGAAAACAAATTTTCATCAGGGAAGGAGTCATCAATGACTTAAGTATCCTCTAATGTATTCAATCTAGAGATAAATCTTGTGATAACATTTTCCTTACCTAGTTTGTCTACAATGGTGATATAAAATTCCTACATCAACAACAACCACCTGGCTAGACTTCTTGAAATCAAGGGCTTATTCATTAGGTATCTTATGGATGCGTGGTTTGTATGGACAAAGATTTGATATCCTATTATGTAATTCTTGAACTTGTTAATGGCATGGATGACAACCAACATCTCCTTCTCTGTCACTGTGTAATTAAACTAAACTCCTTGTAGGTTCTTGCTGACAAAGTAGATTACCTTCTCAATTGCTCCCTCTTTTTATCCCAAGACAAATCCTATAGCATAATTAGATACATCTGTGTGAATATGAAAAGGGAGTTCCCAATTAGGGCCTTTGAGTACAAGAGCATGGGTTAAGGCTATTTTCAAATCAGAGAATGCTTTCTCACACTCCTTTGTCCACTAGAACTTAGCATCTTCAGTTAGAAGATTGTATAGTGGTGTTTCCATCTTACTGAAATATTTGATGAAGCACCTATAGTATCCTGCATGTCCTAGGAGACTTCTAACATATTCTTGCTTGGCAGGAATAGGAAGATTGGTAATCACCTCAATCTTGGTTGGGTCCACTTGAATTCCTTTCTAATAGATGTAGTGGCTAAGTTCTACTCCTTCCTACATCATCATGAAGTATTTCTCACTGTTCAAGGATAGATTATGGTATTCACATCTCTACAAAACTTTTCTTAGATTTTCTAATGCTTCTACAAAATCAACACCATAGGTAGTAAAATCATCCATGTAGATTTCCATACAATCATGTGAGATATATGAAAATATACTAATAACTGCTCTTTGAAAGGTTGTAGGTGCATTACATAAACCAAATGGAAGTACTGAATAGGAATAATTACCCCAAGGATAGGTAAAGGTTTTCTTCTGTTGATCTTCAGGTGCAATTTGTATCTAATTATAACCACTAAATCCATCTAGGAAAGAAAAATATTGCTTACCTGCAATTGAATCCAGTACTTGGTCTATGAAAGGAAGGGGAAAATGATCCTTTTTGGTGGCAGAGTTTAGCTCTCTATAGTTAACAAAAACTCTCCATTTACCTCCCATTTTAGGCACAATTACCAATGGGGACACCCATTGGCTATCTGAGATAGGGTAGATAAATCCCACATCCAATAATTTATGTAATTCCCCTTTTACAATCACCCTCAATCCAGGGTTGATTCTCCTTTATGGATGTCTTACTGGTGTATAGTCATCTCTGATATATATCCTATGAGTATAGAGCTTGGGATCCAATCCTTTCGTGTCATGGCAATCCCATGGAAATGCATGTTGATGGGTCTTCAATAGGTTTGTCAGGGACAATTGCTGCTCTTGACTCAACTTGCTATTAATATTCAAATGTTTCCTTTCTGACACTTGCACTTGTGTGGTTAACTCAATCATGGTTATTTCACTAATACTTGAAATTTTTAGTTCATGTGGTAACAATGTATGAAGCATATCTATTGTTGCAAGAAGTTCAGGTGTAGGAGGAATTGACATAAGCGTCTTCACTGGACCTGCAGAACTAGATTCATGAGTGGATGATTCTTCATGCACCTCACAATGGTTTTGAATTATGTGGTACAATACTTCATCTTCTTCCTGAAACTGCATGAAAGGAATTTTTCCTATCATCATGAGTTGTGCCATTGAATTGACTTCCTCTACCTCTTCTTTGACATGTGGCCAATGCCCGGTTATCCATATCATGGGATGGTTGAGCAGGAGGGTAGAGAACAAGCCTTTTAGTGCTTCTTCCATTAGAAATATTCATGTCCCCTGATCGACATCCAATGTAAGCATCTGTTGTGGCTAACCATGGCCTACCAAGAATAATGGGATACCCTCCCAATGTAGCTTTAGGGGAGAGGATCATGAAATATGTTGGGTATTCCCAACAGTCTAGAATTACAACAATGTCTTCTACTATACCATCTAGTTTGACAATGGAACTATCAACAAGTTGCAGGATAGTAGGAGTAGGTATCATATTTTCAACATTCAATTGCTATAGGATGTCCTTAGTCATCACATTTATTGTTGCTCCCAATTCAATTAGAGTATTCTTTATTTGGATTCCATTTATAATAACTCCTATCATAGGACTACTTGGGTCAGTGTATTTAGGAATAGTAACTTTCCCAAGCATGATATCTTCCAACTGTCACACCACATGAATGGTAGTGGGGTCTTTCTTTTTCCTCCCTGGATTTTTCAGACATGCTTCCTTGATTGCTTTTCTATATATGGGGACATCTTTTATGGCTTGGAACAATGTTATCTTAACACATATGTGTTTCAACTAATCTAGAATGTCAAAGGTTGTTTCCTCCTCTTCATTTTTTTTAACAACTTCTAACCTTTGAGGAAATGGTGGGTCTTGATTAGACTATTGAACTGGTTAAGGGTTTTTAGGCACACTTAGCTGAATAGGGACATTCTAATGCTCCTCTTCTTCCATAGGAAGCTTGGGAATGATAGGAGTGGAAGGAGTTGGAAAAGTGGTTTTTTAACGCAAATGAATGTCACTCACACTCACAACATATGCAGGAAATTGATTAGGATCTCTAGAGTAGACTGGTTGTTGTTGTGGTTTGTTATTTGGGTTAGGTGTGGGTTGAGCTAGTAACTGAGTAAGTCTAGGTGTGCTAGAACTTGAGCTAGTAGGAGGGGGCATTATGGTAGGTTGCTAAGGCTGTGGAGGTGGTTGCATGTAACTAGTTCCCTGTTTTGGCCATTGTTGTCCTCCCCTCCATTGGGATGTCTGCTGCTAGTTTCCTGGAGGTGGCTTCCAATTCCCATGGCATTTTCACCACTGGAGTGGAGAGTTTTGGTGATTGGGCCAAGTGTTTGGAGGGTTTTTCCAAGGATGAGGTGGATATCCTCCATAGTTGGATGGGTATGGGGGTTTCCATTGATTACCAGATGCATAAGAATTGAAATAAGGCCCAGTAAAAGATAATGGATCTGGTGGCATACCTTGTCTTGGGGCCCATGGTCTCCTTTGTGCAATGTAGTAGAATTGATCATCATCACCCTAGATTGGCTTGAACTCAAGTGGGATCTGCTTGCTGTCAATGTTGGCTACCATTTTGCATCAACAGTCCTTCTTCTTTTGTCTACAATGAGGGCAATATTCTGCCAACATTGCCTCTTCCTCCTCATGTTTCTTCTTTCCTTGAAGTGTATCTAACTGAGTAGCCAGGTTATTTATGATGTCTTTCTTGAAATCTGCCAACAACTGAGTAATCTCCATCCTTGAAACTCCATTGGTGGATGATTTACCCATAGAGGATTGGTAACCTCTTCCTTTCTTTAGAGCTGCCCTGGAGTAATTCTGACATATATTTTTAATATCATCCCAAGGAACTTGGGTGCTATCTCCTCCTCCCATCAAATCCAAAGAATTAATGCAGTTTTCATTAATCCCTCTAAGGAAGAGAAAATTTTGAGATCCTTCATTGAGTGTATGATGTAGAGATTTCTACAAGAAAAATAGGAGCCTTGAAATATAGTCCTCCAAACTCTCATCTTCCTTCTACTGCATCCTAAAAATATCATCTCCTCTCATATCACTGCCCCTACAATATTCTTTGTACTTCTCAAGAAACTTTGTTTTCATATCATCCCAAGTCTCTACAGTATTCCTACCTAAGCTCATAAACCATATTAATGTAGCTTCCTTCAAGGTGGTAGGAAACAACTTAAGCCTATGAGCATTAGTAGTATAGGAATAGCTTATGCAAAGGATATCAAACTCAAACAAGAAAGTGTTAGGGTTTTTTGTGACAAGCCCATAGAACTTAGGAAAAACTGAAGCAGGGATGTTCTTGAGATTATCAACTTCATTTTGATGAGTGATAGGGAATGGAAAAGATGGTTGGTTGGATCTATTTCGATTTGCATTAGCCATACCTGCTTGATGGTGTGACAAAGAAAATGGATTCTCAATCAGGTTTTGGGTAGCTTGTTCTTCAGAGGAAGTTTCAGAATTGGTCAAATTTGGAAATGCATTAGCAAAAGGATGTGTGTCTTCTTCCTCTTTGTCTCTTGGTAGATTTTGAAACTCAACTAACTGGTTATCAGGATTAGGGTCATTAGGAAGGAATCTCCCATAAGCATCTCTTCTCCTACCTCTATGCATGTGGTATTAACTTAGTATCAACCAACTCACACAAAGAATTGGTGAAAGAATAGCAGATCATTACTTTTCTAAATGAAGGGCATGCTAAGAACAAACTTCAGAGATACTAAAGCAAGAAAGAAACTATAAATGAATCCAAATAACTTCCTAGTTTGACACCATCCACGACAATGGTGCCAAAAATGTTGGCCTCCTCTAATGGTTCAATAACTAAGCCTTGAGAGCTATAACTTAAAGATTAGACATCTGCACTAAGTAGCTATCTTACTAATCATGAAGGTGCATTTCATTGTCAACCCAGGGACGTAAACTTGAAATGGGTCAGCACTGTATGTGCACTAAGAATCCACTGCAGTCATCCTTAAACTAGAAAAGAAAAAGTACTAAAAATAAAATGTTGGAAAGAAATTAACATAATCACTGAGCATGAATCAATAGCTACACTAGGCATCAACAACTAGACTGGAAATGGATGACAGGAATATAAATCTTAGCAAATAGACAAGAAACTACTATGTTTTCCTTGGCTGTAGGAACAATCACAGAACAACATTCCAGTGGCTACAGGAACAGACAACTATTGAAACCAAAATAAATTTGCACGCACCTTACATCTTGTCACTAGATTGAATGTCAATTACTTGTGTTGACGTAATTGGATAGTCATATTATGAATTGCTTAAGAAAAATAAATTTTCAATGAAATGGGTGGAATTCTCACCAAGTGGCCCCCCTTGAGTGAGTCTTCCTTAAGCTAACTCAGATGTAGCAAATCAAAATATCATTTTATTCCTTGAAAATATGATTAAAACATATCAGCAATATGACTGTATTACTTATACTAGAAATGTAAGTACAATCTCATAACATCCAACTTTATGAAAAGGGGCATCTGCCCATTATTTATATAGGGAAAAGCTTGTAATTAACCCTAACTAACTAGGCAATCAACTCCAACAAAATAGGAGGATTCAATTTATTGAAAGCATAGAAAAGAGGAGGAAGTTATGCATGCTCCAAATTTGGTCAAAGTAGACTTGCTCCAACAAGGATCTAGTACAACACACTTCCTAAATTTTCTCAACTAACAAACATGATCATTCAAAAGGTAGTTACAATCTTTCATTTGAGCTAGGAATTTCCCTCCATTGGAAGTTTTCCCTTGTTTGACCTCTTAATGATCATATTTTTGACTTCCTTAGCAACCAACTAGCTAGCAGGAGTTTCTTCCACTTTACAAGCTTCGTTTACATCAACATATTAATGTGAACCTGCATAATGACATTAGCATGCATAAATAATTGCATATCCATAATTACCTTAAAGTAACATCCGTTCAACCACATGCAAAATTAACATAGATAATTCACATAACATGGTAATGTCATCAAAAGTCACAAGGATAATTTTATGCCCAAGGTTTATGGATTTAAGGAAATAACATGGAGAATGTCAATAACTGTTAGATGCTGTGGATGTGTTGTTGATATGTGGTTGTCATTGATGTCAACACTATTAGCATTTGGTGTATTAATGGATGTATATGTAAAGGATATTGAGAAAATTGTAAAAGAAAGTGTTCCAGGTTCCTAGTGGAACTGTGTAGGTATAAAGGTGTCTTGTTCTGTACATTGAAGTTCAGCTGCTATGGATTAAAGAGTTTTCTGCTGAGTGTATCTAGATCATCTACCAGAAGTTTCAGAGGTCCACGTATAGATTTGATCATGTTGTGGTTTGACAGTGTTTTTGTGGTCTCTGTCAGTGTTCCTGAGTGAAGATTGTGTAATTATGGTAATTCTAGTTTTTTTGGATGTTTCTAGATCATGCTCTATCTTTTTGGTATGTCCACATTGATCAGTGTGCTCGTGGTCATAAATTTTTCTTGCGTATGTTCAGTTTTTCTTGTTCTTGGCCGACTTGATGATGGTAGCGTGTTGTGGATCTTTGGGGTGAAATTAATTGAAGTATTTTTGTGTTGGAGATATTAATTTGGGTCTCCACTATGTTGTGGTTGACCTTAGTGGATTTGCATTAAAATTTTATTTGTAAATTTGGGCCGACATTGAAAATATGTTTTATTTTTCTGGCCGACTAAGTTGTTGATGAAATCTCATGTAGCAGATATATAAAAGTGATTGTTTCATCAGTGTAGTGTGTGGAAAAGGTGCTTCATGTGTTGGGTGTTCTCTTATGTGTGTCTGTGTGAATATCATTCGATTACAGAGCAGAGTGTGAAGAAGATCATGCGAAGTGTGAAGAGTGAAAAGAGAATGAGTTTTTTGTGCTTAATTGGAACTATAATCAGGCTTGTGTAGAAGCTAATTTTTTAGTTCATACCCTCTATATTTTAATCCTATTCTGTATTGTTGGGCAGTGAGACCCTTTTGTAATTGAGCAGTGAGCTCTAGGAAGTGTGCCTAAATGCATGTGCATTCCCCTTTATTGATTTCATTATACTTTTAATAGGGTATAATCTTGTGGACTAACATCCACCATGGTTTTTCCCCTAACAGGGTTTCCATGTAAAAAGTATTGGTTTTTTCTATTTCTCTGATGTGTTAATTGTTTATGGTTAATTGCTTATTCATCAGATATGAGAATTAAGTTAAGTAAAGTTTGAAAAGTTTATTATTTTGTGACAACTGATTCACCCCCCCTCTTAGTTGTCTATCCTTTTTTTGCCAACAATTGGTATAATATTAGGTTCATCTGAAGAAGTCTAAAAGCTTGAGGTGATTCGAGATGGCAACATTCAAGAAGGACAGTCCAATATTTGATGGGACTAACTACTCACTATGGAAAGTCAGGATGCAATGTCACCTAAGGTGTATTGGTGAAGCCTACTAGAAGATTGCAAAAGATCCATATGTTATTCCTTAGAATGGTCCCTCCACTGCTAATGAGATCAAAGATGTTGAAAACAATATTAGGGCTATTGAAGCTTTGGTGAGTGCTCTTACAAATTCGGAGATGGAAAATGTGGTAGGACTGCAGATAGCTCATGAGATTTGGATGAAGCTAGAAACTTTGTATGAAGGAGATGCACAGGTGAAGATGGCTAAGTTGCAGAGTTTAAAAGGCAAGTATGAGAATCTGAAGATGGGTGAAGATGAAAATATCACTTCTTTTATGCAAAGAGTAAATGAAATAGTGATGGGTATTACATGTGTCAGTGGTTCTCTAGATGAGGATGAAATTGTCGCTAAGATACTCAGATCCTTGCCCCCCTCCTACAAAGTGAAGGATCACACCATTGAAGAGCTCATATTAGTAACAAAGATGTCAAGAGACACGTTGGTGGGTAAGCTTGCTACTTTTGAATTAAGTGAATTTGGTGAATCTGTTCTGAAAATTGAATTTGCATTCAAAGCTACTATATTCAGAAGTAACAAGCAAAGATATGGTCTGGGAGAATGTTCCAGAAAGATATCCAAGTATGATGATGAACTAAAGAAGCTTGAAGATAAAGAAAGAGAGGTAGAAGAATTGGAAGCACTTATTGTAAATAAAGAAGGTAGAGGAAAAGGTAAGTATGAAGGAGAGCTACCTATTAAATGTTTTTCATGCAGTAAAATAGGTCATTTTGCATCAAGATGTCCTAAAAGAGTTCCTAGATCTAAGTCTAACAAGTCTAGATTCCAAAAGAAATGTTACTTTGCTGAAGGAGTGAGTGATGATGAGTCTGATAAAGATAATGGAAACGAAGATGAATGGGTTTTCATTGCTACCATTGAAAATAGTCCTGTGGCTACTGAATCTACTAAAGATG
Organism: Sequoia sempervirens; assembly: GCA_007258455.2. Classification (NCBI taxonomy): domain Eukaryota; kingdom Viridiplantae; phylum Streptophyta; class Pinopsida; order Cupressales; family Cupressaceae; genus Sequoia; species Sequoia sempervirens. The sequence goes on along the minus strand of VDFB02282561.1, from coordinate 39,685 downwards.
AGAAAGCTCTTGCAACCCAAGTTGAAGAAAAGGATGAGTGGGTTATTGACAATGGATGCTCACATCATATGACTGGAGATAAAAAATAAAATTGTACGTCTAGAGAAGTATGATGGTGGTGTTGTAAGATTTGGAGGCAACAATGCTGGTGTGATTTGTGACAGAGGTTCTATTTGTCTTGGTGGTAAGGATAACACCAATGATGTTCTTTATGTTGAAGGCTTGAAGCACAATCTTTTGAGTGTTGGACAGATGGTGGACAAAAGCTATGATTTACAATTCAAAGATGGAATATGCAAGATACATGGAAGTTCTGGCAATATGATTGCTACTAGTAGAAAGACAAAAGGTAATATTTTTCACCTAAATACTGCTAGTGGGAGTTGTTTAATTGCTCAAGTATATGAAAGTTGGTTGTGGAATAGGAGGTTGCATCATGTAAATTTTAATAACATTGTCAAGGTAAGTTCCACTCAAGCAGTAAGAGATCTACCTAAGTTAGTGAAGCCTGCTAACACAATTTGTAAGGAATGTCAGATGGGTAAATAGACTAGAGTCTTCTTTTGGAGAAAATAGTTTCATTCAAATGATTTACTCGAGCTACTAAATAATGACGTTTGTGGTCCTTCCAGAGTTAGAAGTATTCATGGAGAAAGGTACCTTATGTTTATCATTGATGATTACTCTAGAATGATATGGGTTTCCTTCTTAAGAGAAAAATGTGAAGCACGGGAAAAGTTCAAAAGCTTCAAGGCTATGGCAAAAAATGAGAAAGGTATGAAAATCAAGTGTTTGAGATCTGAAAGAGGTGGTGATTTCACCTCTAGGGAGTTCAACTCTTTTTGTGAAGAACATGGAATCAGAAGACAGTTATTTGCTCTCTGAACCTCTCATAGAATGGAGTTGTAGAAAGAAAGAATAGAACAATTTTGGATGCTGCTAGAACAATGATGATAGAAGGAAATGTGCCCCAAATCTATTGGAGTGAAGTTGTAAGCACTATTGTGTATACTTTAAACCGGGTAAATGTTAATGGAAATTCTAGTAAGACCCCTTTTGAGCTATGTTCTGGTTACAAGCTTACCATTAAATATTTCAAGATCTTTGGAAGCAAATGCTACATCAATAGAGATGATGATATAGGAAAGTTTGATGCAAGAAGCGTTGAAGGAATCTTTTTAGGTTACTCTACTAAAAGCAAGGCCTACTGATGCTATAACAAAAGACTGAGAAAGATGGTTGAGAGTGAAAATGTTAGAGTTGATGAGGACTTTGTCAAACCATCTAGATATTGTGGATATGATTCAGATGAGGACAACACAAACAAAGGGAAGAATGTTTAGACACAGAATCAACTTCAAATTATGCCATATGCTCCATATGCTCCAGTTGTTTCGGTGAATCAAGGTAGTCAGGAAGTAGAGACAAGTGCAAGTGCAGAAGGAAGATTAGAAGAATTAGAAGTTCAAAAAAATTCCAAAACTCCAAGGTATGTAAAGCTAAATCATTCTGAAAGTCAAATTATAGGAGACAAGAATAAAGGAGTGAAAACTAGAAGGAATATTGTAGAAGAGTATTGCCTGATTTCCAAAATTGAACCTAAAAATGTCACTGAAGCCTGCCAAGATGAACACTGGATGGAAGCTATGAAGGATGAGCTAACACAAATTGAAAAGAATGACACGTGGATATTGGTTCCCAGACCTACAGAAAAAAATGTGATTGGTACTAAATGGGTGTTTCGAAACAAGCTGAATGAAGAAGGTGAAGTGGTTTGGAATAAAGCAAGACTGCTATGTAAAGGGTATTCTTAGATGGAAGGCTTTGATTTTGAAGAAACTTTTTCCCCTGTTGCTAGAATCGAAGTTGTTAGATTATTTCTTGCTTATGCTGCATACAAAAGCTATAAAATCTATCAGATGGATGTGAAGTCGGCATTTCTGAATGGAGAACTAGAAGAAGTATACATTGAATAGCTAGATGGATTTCAGCTAACTGACAAGGAAGATATGGTTTTCTGCTTGAAGAAAGCTCTATATGGACTTAAGCAAGCCCCCAAAGCCTGGTATGCTAGATTGAAAAAATACTTACTAAAGATTGGATTCACTAAAGGTATTGCTAATAGAACTTATATTTCAAATTGGATCATGATAAAGAGTTAATTATAGAAGTCTTTGTTGATGACATCATTTTTGGAGGAGATGGCAATCTATGTATGAAGTTTTCTGATGAGTGATTGAAGAGATGAAGTTTTTTCTAGGATTGCAAGTGACCCAGTTAGACAAGGGAATTTTCATATCTCAGTCCAAATATGTGAGAGAGCTACTGAAGAAATTTGGGATGGAAGAATCAAAGCCTGTTGGTACTCCTATGGTGACTGGATGTAAGCTAACACAGAATGATGATTCTCCTAAGTCAAATCAAACTAGATACAGGTCAATGATTGGTGGATTGATTTATTTAACCTAGACTAGACCATATATTATGAATGATGTATGTATGGTTGCTAGATTTTAGGCTGATCCAAAAGAATCACATGTGATTGCTGTCAAGAGAATCTTCAAATATCTGAAAGGAAGAGTTGACTTTGGAATTTGGTATCCAAAGGATGATGATCTCACTTTGAGTGCATATACTAATGTGGATTGGGCTGGAGATGTAGATGACATGAAAATTACTAGTGGTGGTGCTTTCTTCCTAGGGAAGAAGCTAGTATCCTGATTGAGCAAGAAGCAAATTTCCATTTCTCTATCTATTACTAAAGCATAATATATTGTTGCTCCAAATAATTGTACTCAAGTAATATGGATGAAACAAATGTTGAAAGATATCAGGGTGGTATATGAAGAACCTATTTCCATATACTATGACAATTCAAGTGCAATAAATATTTCAAAGAATATGGTGTTGCACTCTAAGACTAAACATGTATCAATCAAGTTTCACTTCTTGATGGAGAAAGTGAATGAGAAGGAAGTCAGATTGGAGTATGTGCCTACCAAAGAATAGATTGTAGACATCTTTACTAAACTATTGCCAAAGGATAATTTTGAGTATCTCAGAGGAATGCTAGGGGTAATTACCCCTCCTGATAAAAACTAAGAGATGCATTTACTTGCATCAATCTGTGGGCTACATTGCTATATTATGATCTGAATTGATGTTTTCATGGCTGCTACTCAGGGGGAGTAGTTAGATGTGCAAATATGTGGTTCAGAGCATGTATATGGAAAGGTCATGGTTACCTTTTCCATTGATTTCAAAGGGGGGGAAGTGCAATGTGAAAAATCCTTTTAAGGGTCAAAGAGCAATTGAGGAGAAGATTCAGAACAAAGGGAAAGCAAGTGTGTTGGGTTGATGGTATTTTTCACATCATGTGTTGCCATCAATGCCAAAGGGGGAGATTGTTAGATGTTATGGATGTGTTTTTGATATGTGGTTGTCATTGATGTCAACACTATTAACATTTGGTGTATTAAAGGCTATATATGTCAAGGATATTGAGAAAATTGTAAAAGAAAGTGTTCCAAGTTCCCAGTGGAACTGTGTATGTATGAAGGCATCTTGTTCTGTACATTGAAGTTCAGTTGTTGTGGATTAAATGGTTTTTTTCTTAGTGTATCTAGATCATCTACCAAAAGTTTCAGAGGTCCGCGTATAGATTTGATCATGTTGTGGTCTGATAGTGTTTCTGTGGTCTTTATCATTATTCCTAAGTGAAGATTGTGTAATTATGGTAATTCTAGTTACTATAGATGTTTCTCTATTGTTTCTTGGTGCTCTTGGATTTTTCTAGATCGTGTTGTATCTTTTTGGTACATCCACATTGATCGGTGTACTCCTGGTCAAAAAAATTCTTTTGTATGTTCTATTTTTCTTGTTCTTGACCGACATGATAATGGTAGCGTGTTGTGGATCTTCGAGGTGAAATTAATTGAAGTCTTTATGTGTTGGAGATATTAATTTGGGTCTCCACTATGTTGTGGCTGACCTTGGTAGATTCGCATTAAAAATTTATTTGTAAATTTGGGCCGACATTGAAAATATATTTTATTTTTCTGGCTGACTAAGTTGTTGATGAAATCTCATGTGGCAGATATATAAGAGTGATTGTTTCATTGGTGTAGTGTGTGGAAAAGGTGCTTTGTGTGTTGGGTGTGCTCTTATGTGTGTATGTGCGAATATCATTCAATTACAAAGAAAAGTGTGAAGAGTGAAAAGAGGAGTTTTCTGTGCTTAATTGGAACTGTAATTAGGCTTGTGTAGAAGCTAATTTTTCAGTTCATACCCTCTAGATTTTAATCCTATTCTATATTGTTGGGCAGTGATCCCCTTCTATAATTAAGCAGTGAGCTCTAGGAAGTGTGCCTGAATGCATGTGCATTCCTCTTTATCGATTTCATTATAATTTTAACAGGGTATAATCTTGTGGACTAACATCCACCGTGGTTTTCCCCCTAACATGGTTTCCATGTAAAAAAAATTGGTGTTCTCTATCTCTCTGATGTGTTAATTGTTTATGGTTAATTTCTTATTCATTAGATCTAAGAATTAAGTTAAGTTTGAAAATTTTATTATTTTGTGGCAACTGATTCATCCCACCCCTCTCAGTTGTCTATCCTTGTTTTTCCACCAATAACTAGGTTCCAAAGTCTATAGTATCAACAACAAATATATGATAAACCCTATCAAAATTGAGCCATTAATTGGACTCATCAAAGGGAATAGGTACATATTTTTCTCTGATGCAAGAGAGTTCCAACACCTCTCAACACACACTTGAAACACACAAGTGAAATCTCTAGAACTTGATTCAATCAAATATCAAAAATTAGAATCAAGTATGAATTTTTCTATTTCTCAATAATCTCTTGAAATACATGGTTCAAACCCAAACTGAAATGAAATAATTTCAGCCCTTTGGACTGATGGAAAACATAAAAAAATAGACTTAAAGTCTAAAAAAACATCAAGATCATTCACTAGTAAGCCTTCTTCATTCCCACTTCTTGTAGTAACTTCCTTCTTCTACTTGCAATCTTCTTTTGAATAATCAATGGCAATTTAAACCAGAACTCTTCCAAAGTTATTTGCTACTAATTAACACCTTCAACCTACAATAAAAAATTCTAAAACCTCTTCCCAAGAAAATCTATGCCCCTCTCCTCACACACCAAAATTTGGAAAAAAATGAAAATCAAACTAGATTGTGAGTGCAACCCTTTCCAACAACCACTAACTCCACCACTTTTGAAACTCCCAACTCTACACCCAACCTCAAAATTTTAATTAATTTTGTTGATGCAAGGTTTCTTGCAACCATGGATGTTCCTGCATCAAACAACCATGGTAGAAAGAAAATGTTTCATGAGTAAAACTCATAAGCATTTGTAAATTCCATGCCCATCTTGAATCCATCCCTCTGCCTTATCTACTTGAACATTCCTCCTCACCTTTCCCTAAAATTTTATGTCTCTTCCATCCTTCATTCTTCCTCTCTTTCTCCCTCTTTTCACATAATCCAACTCCCACCAATATGTATTATGAGATTCAAGAAAATCATAAGCATCATTTTCCTCTACCTTAGTAAAATCATAAAATAAATGCATTACCTCTTTCTTGGTCACTGTTGCAACTATTTTCTTCCTCCCCAATCTTGTTTTCAACATTGTGTTCCTCTGTCCCCTTTCCTTCTAAAAGATAAATTCTTGTTGCAATCTCTTTGTTCTCTGCACTCACATCAATGTTAGTCTAACAAACAAGAGATTCACCCTTCCCATCTTGCAATAAACTATCAATCACAAGATCTTCATTTACACTAATCTCATCATCAAACAACTCAATTTTTACTTGCTCATATGCTTTCTCACTTTCAACTATAGGAATTTCATCTACCAATGCATTCATTGCTGCAATATTCTCTTCTACACCAATCTTATCATGCTCAAATAATTCAATTTTAATAATATTTTCACAAGAATCAAATTTTATCTCTTCTTTCTCCATTGAAACATTCACCCTACCCATCTTGAATGCAATCAACACTACAACAACTTACATTAGTAAATTACGATCTTCATCCACATCCTCCTTCAATAATTTTTTAACACCATTAATGAAACAATTTCCAGTGATATTACATACCTTTCCTTCTTCATTACTCAATGGCTTCAACTATCATGGTTTCAACATTGTGTTCCACTTTCTCCTTACCTTCTAAAATATGAATTCCTATTGCAATATCTTTGTCCTCTGCACTCACATCAATGCTATTATAACAAACAAGAGATTCACTCTTCCCATCCTGCAATAAACTATCAATCACAAGATATTCATTTGCAACAATCTCTTCATCAAACAACTCAACTTTTACTTGCTCATATTCTTCCTCACTTTCAATTATAGGAATTTCATCTACCAATGCGATTTCTAAAATATTCTCTTCTACACAAATCTTATCATGCTCAAATAAATTAGTTTCAATAATAGTTTTACAAGAATCAAATTTTACCTCTTCTTTCTCCATTCAAACTTTCACCCTACCCATCTTGAATGCAATCAACAATACTACAAATTACACTAGTAAATCATGATCTTCATTCACATCCTCCTTCAATAATTGTTTTTTAACACTATTCATCAAAAAAATTTGAGTGATAGTACATACCTTTCCTTCTTCATTACTCAATGGCTTCAACGTGTGCTTGATTCCATCCTTCGTTAAGGAGTATGTATTAGCATACCCATCATGCACTGCACACCTGTCAAATTTCCAAGGTCTTCCTAAAAAGGATGGAAAAATTCCATAGGCATAATATCACACATTATATCATCATAATACTATCCTATCTTAAATTTCTCCAAGCATTGTTCGCAGACCAAAACTTTCTTATCATTTTGTAACCAAGCAATTCTATATGGATGTGGGTGATTTCTTCTTTCCAACTTAAATTTATTTTTTGTTTTGTTAGAAACAAGATTGTCAATACTACCACCATAAATAATCACATTACATACTTTATCTTCACACTTACATCTTTTTTAGAATAATATTTTCCTTTGATTTGACTCCTTTGTTCATCAGAGCTCTTCTTATAACAAATGCTTCTCCACTTTCTACATCTTCGAAATGTGATGATTCTGCATCTTCCCCATTCATATTTTCTTCCCTTGCATTGTTTTCAATCCTTCTATTGGTTCTTTCTTGATCATGAGGGTAATCATAAGCTCGATGTCCCTATTCTTCCAAATCCTCTACCCGATCTTCCTCTTCCTCTAAAATTTTGCTCATGGGACTTGTTTGAACTCTCACCACTTTCATCATTGTTGTCCTTAGTGTCTCTAATCTACTATTCATCCTCATTTTTCTACACATAAGCTCTACCCTTTCCTTTTTTTTATTTTCAAAATTTATATTATTTTCCTCAAATTTCAAAGTAAATTGATTATAAGCTTCTTCCAAATTAAAAATTATTACAAAAATTAGTTCTTCTTGAATACTTAGCTTTAGTACATTGATGTATCTTGCTAAATTCTACTTGTTGGCTTCTGAATGTCCCGTTCTAATCAAGATTTTGTGGAATTATTTAGTATACTATTTCATAGTTTTTATTCCTTGTCTCAGACTTTGCATTTTCTTAAATAGTTCAAGTTCATAATCCATAGGAATAAATTGCCTCATCATATTTTCCACCATTCTATCCCACTTGGTGATCTTCTCCTTTCCTCTCCCACCTCTTCCAATTTGTATTTCTTTCCACCAAATACTTGCATGTCCCTTCAAATTTATCTTTGCGAATCTTACTCTATCTAGGTCTTTAATATCTTTGAATTTAAAGAATTATTCCATATCATTTATCCAATCTATGAGCTCCTTCAGATTCAATATTCTATTAAATGTTGAAACTTCCAACTTTGGTCTCTTCTCAATCTTGGAAATGGCTCTAAGTAATCTTATTTCTCCAGGATCTATCTCATCATGTGCTTCTTCTTCGAATGGGTCCTCATTCTCAGATTCATCTTCACTTTCATCTCTTTCCCTATGTACAAATCTTCTATGTAACTCTTCCTACAATTTCTCTACTTTCCTTCTAAGGGCTCTAAAATATTCCATACAAGAAGGGTTTCTTCCTCCACCTCTACCTCCACCTCTACCACAATCGACTACTCTCGAAGGAATTTCAGCAACACCCACAACTCACAGGTCCTAATATAAAATGCCTCTCTTCGGCACTATGCTTGCAGACTCAAGAACAACCTACTTTGATACCACTGATGCAAGAGAGTTCCAACAACTATCAAAACACACTTCAAACACACAAGTGAAATTTTGAGAATTTGATTTTGTAGTGTAGAAAGTTATACTCCTTTACAAATTCACACTATGTTTGCATCCCCTTAATTAATTGGACTTAATTAATCTTCTAATTTCCTAAATTATGCATTCCAAATCCTTGTTATTCTCATTTTCCAAAATGGAAATTTATATTAAAAAAAAATTAACATTATTTAAACACCTTGGAAATTGTGTCTAGGATTTAGGTCCTAGGACCCATTCGCCCAAGGGCGAATGGGTCCTCCTTAAGCGACAAGACCCAAATTAAAATTTGTTTTTGGTGGAATTTTAATGATTCAAATTCAAGTTTCAATTGTGAGCTTTTGGAATCTAATTTTCAGGAAATTAGATAAACACCTATAAATACATAGTTATTTATCAATTCAAATCTAAGAATTAAAAGACAACTTTCACAAGATAAAATATTATTCTCAAGAGATTTGAAGAGTAGATTTATCAATCATCTACAAAAAAAATCAAGATCATATTATCATCTCAAAGTTTATGCATCTTCATGTCATGTTTTGGAGCTAACATTGTGATGTAGGTTTCAAGCATTCAAGCATCAAATCAAGTGCCAAATCAAACATCCAATGAAGCCAATTCATGCAAGATATAATCCTTAGAGTTATGTGTTATACTTAAATCCTCTAAGGGAATCCATTGAGGTTTTGGTGAGTTGTGACATAGCATTGTTCATTCATCAAATTCCTATCATTTTGTCATCATTTAATTATCAAGGTTTAATTACTAACATGGGGTTTGACTAAAGCAAGCCCCTATTCACCCCAAAAAAAAAAACTTCTCTCTTTGTATGTGAAAATTTATAGGTGAAGAAGGATTGAAGATTGATCAAAAGAGCAATTTTGCAAAGTTTTCAAAGTTGTCAACATTATTGTCAAGCCATGAAAAATGGATTTCGAATTTATTTCTGACTTTCTCATAGTGAAACTTGGGGAAAATAGAATCTTAGATCTTTTACTAGAGGACCCTCGAAGTTGAGGTTCAAAACCCTGTACAAAGACCCATTTTCCCTTGGGAAAATAAGTCTTTGTAGCACACTCAGAACCTACTTTTCTAGGTAGGTACATACCATTCTACACTTCTTAGATATGTCTGCAAACTGTCATTTCCATTTTTGTTATTGTAGAAATCTACGTTTCAACTATTAGGTCATCCAACTTACTTTGTTAAAGATTTTTAAATTATCTACCAAAAGTGCATTTCACTCATTTCTCTCATAAGAAAGTAGTAGAGCCTCCTAATAAGGTTGACTCACCTCAAGGTTGAAACCCAATCCTATCCTTGGGAGATCTCTTTTTCTAATGAAATTAGTAAAGTGTAAGTGTATAGATCACACACCTTTTAATCATTCCACATTAATCACCCCACTTACATTTTTTTATGTTTCATTTTGGTGAACCTGACATTCTTACACTATAAACTTTCTAAAATTGGCAGTCCTCTAAACCTTAGACTATATTTTATATTGCATTAGTTTGTTTTGCATCTCATTTAGGGTTTTAAATTTGTATTTTTCATCATTTACAATTGTATTTTGTATCATCTAAATTCACAAAAATCCAAAAATGTTGCATAAATCTTGCATACATCTTACATGTTAGTTGTATTAAGAGTGCTTTTCGATCATTTAGATCAAAATTTCAGTTAAATTCACATTCAAAAAGTTTTCATTTTGTTCAATTTTTATCATTAGTTGCATTTTCATTTAGACATCAAAATCTGGAAAAATTTGTCATAGTAATCACAGTTTGCAACCTGAAATAGAGAACATAAGTATCCACTCAGAAAATCAGATTTTAATTTTCAAAACCCCTGAGCAAGGACCCATTCACCCTTGGACGAATTTTTCCTTGCACAAATGTCCTAATAAACTTTTGCATGCATTACTATATCTATTTTGACTTCCTATTTTTGTTGTTAAAACTGTACTTTGAAAATTTGAAAAATAGTTATTGTATGTGCAAGAAAAGTGTCATTTTTCTTTATTTATTGCAAGTTCATGGAAAAAAAAATTATTTCAGTATTGAAAATCATCAAATCTATAGGATAATTGTGTTTATTTTATGAAGCATTGCATATTTTGGATAGATTAGTTCTCATTTTTGCATGAATAAAAGCATGTTTCATTTTCAAACATATGGATTTCATAGAGTATCACATGGCTTGTATGATTATATTTTCCCTACTCATGGGCATAATCTAGGAAAACAAAATAAAACCTTTGAAAAGTATGTTAGTTACCCTCCTAATATCTATTGGATTTGTAAGAATGTAATAACACAAGAGGATGCAACCATAGACAATCATCACAATCATAGTTCTTCTCCCGATGCCTCTCCTACTTGTGATGAAGGTATCTTGGTGTTAGAAGATATAATCATTAAGTGTCATGAGAATATTGTTTGTCCCTCTCCCCTTACTTCCCCCACTTGGGAGGACATTATGGCACAAGAGGATGAGATCATTGATACATTTCTTAACATCACCTTGCCTAGTCTTCATTCATCTCCCAACATCTCTCCCACTTGTGAGAATGCTTTACTGCAAGAGAGTACAATCATGGATAATCATGAAAACTATAGTTATTCTCCTCTCGATACCTCTCCTACTTGTGATGAAGGCATCTTGGATTAAGGAGATACAATCATTGAGAATCATGAGAATCTTATTTTTCCCTCTCCTAATTCTTCTCCCACTTGGGAAGATATTGTGCCAAATTAAGATGATATTGTAGATAAATTTCTTTCAAAATACAGTATAGATGAAGAGACTAACTAAACCTTTGGCCCCACTCATTAGAAAATCATCAACAAGAAGCCACATTTGTTGAGGCTATTGTAGACATTGAAAATATACAGATTGATATCACACACTTGATCCTGATCTACTAATATCACCTCATTCTGAATTATCCCTCTATCTAACCATTTAATCAAATAGCCTTATTTGATTAAAGTCATCATAATTCCCCTTTTAATTAAATAAATCCCTCGATTTAATTAAATCATTGTCTCTATGTAATTAGCTAGGTCATTTCATCTTCCTATCTTTATTTAATTAAATAATCCATATTATTTGATTAAATCTCAAAAATTCATCTAATTAAATTAAATAAATCAAACATTTATCTAATTTAATCTAGCATCACCCCCTTTGGTTAAATAAATCAAAAATATTTATTTAACTAAGTCTAAATCATTCTCTTCTCATTTTGAGTTATTTAAATCCTAACATCTAAGTCAAAATTGTCAAATCAACTAACATCATTTAAATTAATGAAATAATGATTAATGCTAATCCTAATCACTCAAATCCTCTAGATTTTGCAACTTCACATGAAAATCAATTTAATTGATTTATAAATCATCTATTTTCATTCAAAAAGGAATCAAAGATGGAATATTCCTCAAATTTGAAATCTCCCCAAAAGGACTTGTCCCTTCCAACAAAGCATTTAAAATCTCTTACATGTCCTTTTCTTGAGCCATGTGCATTTGCTTCACCTTTCACCTCATCCTTCAAGCCATATTTTGAATTTGAATCTCCCCCCTCTTTGCACATTCTTCAAAATGTGCTCATTCCTCAACCATTCACATGATGACATGTGGCTTCTTTTCATTTTTTGAATATTAGACCCACATTCATCCCTTTTTCCTCTTCTCTAATCAATCTCATCTATAAATGAAGAGCTCGTCCTTCATTTGATCCATCCATAATTCATGCAAAGTTATTATACTTAAATCCATAGCAACTTTCATCCATTTTCTCAAAGCATAGTTAGGTTTTTTGTAGATTTTCAACATGGAGCTCCATTGAAGTCATCACTACAAGCATCAATCCTTCATCAAGCATCTTCATCACACCATTGGAGTTGGGAAAGGGCCAATTTTCACATCAAATTGGTACCAACTCCCTCAAGAGATTAAGAGTTTGCATGGTTTTAGAATAGGATTTGATATTCTTGCTTCAAATTTGTTGTGTTCTTAACTTCATTCCTCTTCTTTTACTTTCAAATGAATTTCTTGAGGAATCATGTTTCTAACCATGCATTTGATCTAACATATTGATTGTTTCTTGTGTTTTTGCAGGTTGGGAATCATGGTTCACATTTTGACGCTAGAGGGAGGGAAAAACAAAAGATCAAATCACATTTTTTAAGAAAATTTTGTGCTTTTTTTGTGTTTTTATGTGTTTATAGGAAACAACACTGCTCACAGTCTAGCGGGGCCATATAAAACTGCTCACAATCCAGCGGGGCCATATAGCACCACTCACAGTCCAGTGGGGCCATATAGAACCGCTCACAGTCCAGCGGGGCTATACAAAACCGCTTTGGAAACAAATTGCACCACTGGAAACAAACTGCACCGCTGAATCTCCAATGTCGCCATATAGAGCCAGTTAAAGTCCAACAGAGCCGCCATCACAAACAAAACTGCTTGATTTTCTTTCTTTTTCATGCAAACTTAAAATGGCCATATCTTGGTCATTTTTTGGTCTTTTTTGAAGCTTTTTTTTTGAAATGGGGTAGAATTTCATAAGCTATCCAATGGTGTAGGTTATTATCAACTTTGATAGAGTTAAAATTTTCAAATTTTCACTTAATGTCAAATCATAATGAAACTTGGTCTAACTTTTAGGGTTTTTATGCTTAATCATCTATCTAACCCTCATATCTTCTTGTTTCTTGATTTCATTTGAAATTTAGAGCTTGTATTGCAGGTTTTGAAGGATAAGGGAGCATGGAAATAAAATAAAAAAAATGATCACATCATTGTAACAAGTGTTTTTAAACACTTTGGGAAGAAATTATAATCCCTCTTCTAAGGATTTTCTATCTTTCAAGCTTTTAGGACCTACTAAATTCCTTTTGGGCTCTAAAAAGAACATTTTTCTATTAGGGGCTAAAATAAACCTTAGGAAAATTTACTAGATTTTGTTTAAGGTTAACAATTGAACAATCAAATATCACACTTCTTTTGGTGCACTAAAAAGAATTCACTTTTGCTTTGTGGACTTAAAATGAACAAGTGTTCTCATTGTTTTGTAATTACTTACAAAAAGTAATATCATCAAAAGATGTATGTACTTCTCTTGCGCCTCACGGTGATCTTGAGAATCAAAAGGCTTTTGGTGACATTAGGTTGCATAAGTAATTGCCTACACACTTCAATTTGGGTTTAAAAATTGAACAAATTGTGCGAGTGTGAGTAAATCTATTGCATGTGTTCTCCCTTTGTTTCCAAACGAAGGTTGATCGAACTACAAATATGTTTACTTGCTTTTGTTTATCTTAGAGGGCCTACCTTGGGGAAAAAGTACTCACCCAAGGGAACAACTCAACCGGTAACACTTTGAACCCGAGAGTATTTCCAGCCGAGATATAAATGTGGGCATTGGAATAAACGCCAATATCACACGGTTGGCTCCGACGAGAAGGGAAAAAATGATCTCTCGCCACGTTGGGTCAACTCCTACGAACAGAAAGTCCAAATTAAAACCCTTGTTTAGAAAACGCTAAAATCCTTGATCTACTTGTTGGTGCAAGAACGGTCATTCTAAAGTCGTCCCACGTTTTTACGGCTCTTAGTAGAAATGAAAATTATGCCATGGGAGTTTCATGGGTGTTGATGCTTGGCTGCCCCGTATAAGTGAGTGTCGTGGAGTGGAGCCAGTGGGGTCAAGCATCTAATCATTCACTAAGAGTAGGCATAGCTGGACTTGTCCAAGTGGGAACTCAACAAGTAAATTCTTTCATATCCATAGGGTTGTGCATGTTCTTGGTATCAAAACACTTGCTTGTTCAAAAACATTGGGAAACACACATTCAACAGGAAAATAAAAATTTCAAACCCCTGAGTTAGAGCAAATACCTTTGACAAAACCCAAGAACTATTGCTTACCCTAGGGATTATGTCCTTAGAGGTTTCTAAGTAATTGGGTTTACATCTTAATTTTCTTCTACCAAGGTCAACATTAGGTAACCATTTCCTTGCTTTCCTTGAATTCCACATAGCACTTTGTGGGATGAAAAGAAGATAGGACATTGGACGTTTAGTTTGAAAATCTAATCAAGAAAGTGTTTGTGGTAAAATCAATTCACTAATCAAGATGAAATCAATTTAACCCCACACATGTGCTTGTGCATCTTTTGTCTTATGGTCTTTTGAGCAAACATTGATCTTTTGGTTTGAAGGGAAGAGCATGTTCTTCAAAACCTTGGCCTTGTAAAAAAGTCCTTCTTAGGTTCATTTAGGATCAAAATCAAAAACTTCATCCATTTCAAACATTTATCATCCCATCCCACAAGCAACTTTAGAGCTTTGGAAACATCATTATCTAGACTTGGGTACATCCTCAAACCAAATCAAAATCACCTTGTTTAATTAGGATTATGGGAATGCATCCTTTCTCATACCTCTAGTTAAATTATCACACCTTTGAACAAGTTTATCCTAAAGATCACATCCAACATCTTAGGGTTTACAAGTTCATTATCCAATCAAAACCAATTAAAATCAAATCCTAAAAGTATAGCATTGATCCAAAGTTTCTAAGAAAAACAACACCCATATCATTCACCCGTTTCATCCTTCATCTCATCATTGGTCCTAAACACCTTAGAGGTCACTTTTACAACCAAGGTCAAAACACAAGAAGAACATGGAATATAAATTTGATCCATACATCATGAGTAAAGCAAGTCAACCAAACTATCAAGACCTTACAAAACCAATGGATTTTCAAAACTCACATTTATACAATCCATACATGGGATCATTATCTCCTACAAACCTCAATGGTACAACAAATGTGAGTATACCCAATCTAAATTTTGAAACACCTTTTCCAATGGTAGATTTAAATCCAAGTCCAAACTTACAAATCTATCAAAAAAACACCCAATGCATGAGTCTTCCTCAAAACAACATCATCCCACCATATCCATACATGCCAAGTGAGAATATACCAAGTGTACAACTATACCAAACATGAACATTTCAAATTCACACTTGGAAAAATTTGGGATAGACATGTTTACAAATGTTGTTCAAAGTCCAAACAAGATGTTAACGACTCCAAGACAAGGTAACACCATGCAAAATAAAAGTTACCTAAATCAAGACAATGTTCAACTTCAACCCATAATGCCAAATCCAAACATCATCCGAAATCAGAACATTGTCCAAAATCAATTTTTCCATGATCCCATGCAAACACTACAAATGTACATCCCAAATCTACTTGAACAAAATCTAAATCAAGGGGAGTCAAATTCAAAATCAAGATCAATTTTTTCTAGAACAACTTGCTTCACATGCCAAACTAATTGAATTATTGAGCCAAGAGATTTCTTCACTCCAAAATCAATACACTCTTCCATTGGTTAATCCATGTCATCAAAGCATTGAGTTGTGTCCACAACCACATCAAGAAAAAAATCTCCAATGTCAAGAGGTTAGATATCAAGATCAACATCAACAACAAACCCAATTACACCATCTCGAAGATCAATCACCACATTTCAAAGATCAATCACCACATCTCCAAAATCAATCACCACAAGGTCAAGTACAAATCTCACAAAGTAACAAATGAAAATACACACCACTTGGGAGACCAATCGAATCAGTCCTACAACAATTGGTACAAGAAAATCTCATCAAGCTCCCCATCTATGGGAACTATCAAGAACCACTAGTTAAACTACCAGGGTATAACGAGGAGCACTATTGTGATTTCCACAAAACAAAGGGACACACAACATAAAGTTGTATTCAACTCAAAAATCTCATCCAAGACCTTATTGATCAAAAGATAATCACTATTGGGGACAATGATCAAGATCTATCCATCAATGAACACCTTGAAGATGTTTCCACCTCATCTAATGATCAAATTAACATACATCAAGAGTCACTTTTCAATCATGATCAAAATCCACCAACAATACCCAACAATGATCCAATTCAAGAAATGTCAACATCATTTGACCCTATGGTTGAAGACATTGAAAATACCTCCACCTCAATTGTTGAAAACAATGATCAAGATCTCTCCATCAATGAGCACCTTGAATATGTTTCCACCCCATATGATGATCAACTCACCATACATCAAGAGCCACTTTTTAGTCATTTATTTCAAGGAGTGTTATAATTATTTGATCCCATGGACATAATCTATGATCCATCGACCAATGATCATATTGAAAATGTCTCTACATTGCCTTATGAGTTAGAGGACATATCTCAAGAATTTATTCCAAAGCATGATCAAAATCTTTCACCAAGGGCTAGCAATCCTTTCCAAGACATGTTGACCCCTTTTGACCTCATGATTACAGATACTAAAGGAATCCTCAACTCAACACTTGATCCAAGCCCACTCAAAGATCAAGAGGATAATGAACCACTTTTCGTTCCTAATGAAGATATCCTAGAAACCTTTATAAGTAATCCATCCTTTGAAACTGACCCATGCCAATAATTTGATCTGAAGCATGCCGAAAGCAATTATGAAATCATTCAAGATCAAAAGTTTGTATCTCCAAGCTACTACAATGGTCTAATGGATACTCTCCTATCTATACAAGATGATCATATCCACATAGCACATAGTCCTCCATCTACCCATGAGATGCTTTCTTTGGATGGATAGGTAGATGATCTTCATTCAGAATAGGATTCCTTTACTTCTAACATTATTACACAAAAAGAGCAGGTTAGTGATTCCTATAGTCAAACTGAGTTTTCAACATCAGGATCAGATATATCCCAAATTCAGACTGAGGACATCATGTATGAAGATATCCAACATTATCCACTCAAAGAAACATGTCAGACAAAATAGGATATTCCAGATTCAGTAGAGTAGCAAATCAAAATAACATCATCTGCAGTGGTTATCTATCAGAGAATGCGTACCGAACAAGACATCTCAAAACAAGCAAAATCAAGGAACGAAAGTGCCACTACCACCATACTGGGGGCAACTATGTCTTAGGAAAACATCAACATAGGGAGCACGAAGAGTCCTTATGATGAAACCGATGCCAATACTACAACTAGCCACATCATGAATCTTCATCCACTCATCACCCCATCCACAAATTGGGACCAACATAAAAAGAAAGATTTGAATCAAAGCACAAGGAATGTTATTAAAGCAGAAGAAGTAGAGAAGCATAATGGAGAAATGAAATACAAGTGGATACCAAAGAATAAAAAGAAAGATTATCCCTATCAAACTCCATTAGTCAAAGAAACTATGGGGAAAAATAAGAAAGGGAAAAGTATCCATCAAAGATGTCCACAAAAGAAAAATAATGCTTCTCAAGCAATGTACAAAGTATATCAAGTAGTTGGTCCTAATTATATGCACACTTTTGTATCCACCCATCATTGCTCATCTTCCCAAGCTTGGAGAGTCAAAGGTTCCAAACTATCAACCAATCCATCTCCTATCCCTAAACACACTCCATCCATGCCTCCACACATGATATTTGATTCTCACATTGACCATGTATTGGCAATGGCCCTTTATCATAAGGATTCAGAAGGCACTCTATTGCGATGTACACACAAAGACAAAGTCAACTCCAGTATCAACGAAGTAGATCAAGAATCTCAAAATTTGTATTCAAGTGCACGTATCTTAGCAAAAAAAATTCTTCAGGAAGGATATCGATGGCACATTATGACAAGGGAATCTACATCAACACCACCAGGTGTTTCAGCATGAGCTAAAAATCTTTCAGAAAAAATCAAAAATAAAAAAAAATCCAAAATCCAAAAAAAAATCAGAAGAAGGATTTAAAACAGTAAAGAAAAAAATCTTCCTCTAGTGAAAACCACTTCGGTGGCACTTTGGGCAGGTACCATGATGAAAACCTGGAAAACATGCATCATGTGTAGAATCGAGCATCTACGTGCACTATTTCAAGTGAAAGCACGTCATCCCATCCGTAATAAATCCATTCATCCATGGACCATTTATCCAATCCAATTTCATCCATCTACATCCATCATCCAAGTTATCTTGATCTTGATAAAAGTTTGGTGCACACTTTATGCTTGCTTATGGTAAACATCTTGACATGGGTCATTTTCATTAATCCTATCCTATGTAGCATTATCTAAGCCATGAAGCATTATCCAATGAAGCATTCCTCCGTTCAAACACCTTATCTTATCACAAAATAATCCTTGGCATCCTTTGCATTCTTTCCATATCCATCCATCCATACACCTATCTAGGCATCTATCCATAACATTCCATACATTGCTAGAAACTTGGGGCAGATATTAAGATCTCACTTCAGAAATAAATCTTGATCTATATCATCCAACTTATGTGGTGATCTGAACATTGGCAAACGTGAAATCAAATTGGTCAAAGCATTTGTGAGCGAAGATCCAAATCACTAGCCCATGGCATATTTTGACAAGTGGATTTTCCTTATCAGGTTTTATCTTCAATTGAACATCAATCCAAACAATCAATATCAGTTGCATCTCACGTGTGCTTCAACGTCACATCAAATCATTCAAAAAAATTTGTTCCAAATCAAGCTTCAAAATCCTGATCAATCAAATCCAATCAATCACTCATCATCTTGGGATATCCATCCTAATCCTTGTGTTTCTTAACACTATCCTTGCATTGTTGTGTATCCTCAACAATGTTATCATCATCAATCCATCAATTTGATCAATCAACCTTAGCTTGGTTTTCAACAAAATCCCAAATAGAGCACTGATATCATTACACATATCCATATCCAAATAGTCAAAATCATACGAAAATCCAAAACATCCAAAATCATTTCAAAATCCAAAAACACTAAAAATGTCAACAAAAAAAAAACAAATAAAAAACTTACCATCCGAACTATGTCATCTCCGAGCTTAAACGTAGGCAAGGCTAATCTTTGATGAGCCCCCGAGACACGAAATCCAAAAAACATTCATAAAATCTCACAAAACCCAAAAACATTTAAAAATTTGGAAAATCAAAACATTTGCAAAATCTTCAAAAATACCTAAAACAACCTCAAAACATTTCAAAAAGATCAAAAACATTCAAAAAACCCAAAAAATCCATTTGTCCCATTTCACTTTCACCCACGATAATCAATCATCCATAATAAATCAATCATCACACTCATCCTTTGGCAAAAAAAATAGAAACAACCACAACAATCGGCAAAAACAAGCTTCAAATGTAAAATCAAAAGAAAACTTCAAACTTTTAAATGCAAAATCAAAATCTTGATCATTTTCAAACATGTCAATCAACCTTATATCAACAGCCTATCAATCAACTTATCAAACCATCATCATCCTATACAATGCATGTCCTAGGATATATCATTCCGACAATGGGCATCATCACCTTGGATTCTTATCCTATCAAAACACATCCCTTTCTTTTCTTTTGATTTATCTTATTGTGCTCATTCTAATGACCTCTCGATGATGTCTAATCAAAGCGATTTAGAGAGATAGGAATGGGGCAATGATCATTATCTTTTGTCTGTTATGCTTGTTGGACGTTCTTGTAATATAAATGTTGATGGTTTGGATGAGCACAACAATAGTTAAACAGAATATCACTATTCTGCTCTCCTGAAAGAGAAAGAATAACACATGGATATCTAACTCCCAAGGTCTTGGTAATCGGTTCTTGACTATGCTGACTTCACTCAATGGTTGATGTGAACTATAATGTTCAAGGGGCCTACTGGTGTTGAGCTTGTGGATTGTTTTAAGATCAAACATAAATTTAAACCTACTTTAACTGGGGTTTTTAAAGAAATAGAAAAAGATAGATCAAAGCTTTGGAGCTGAAAAGAATGATAATTTATCCAATTTAACCAGACTTGTTACCTTTCAAGGAATCGCTAACTAAAACTGCAAAACAAAATTAACTTGTGATTAACACACAATTTCATTCATTCACAATGTTAATTTCAACAGCAGATTGCAAATCACTATTTAAACAAAATATAAAATAAAACTTCATTCCTTGAAAGCTTTTCAAATCAAATGATTAACCCAAGATAAACACCATTTAGGAACTCAATATGAAGTAGATTTAAATCTGGTTGCTTCTACTATTAGTGAAACAGATAAACAACATTTACAAATCTGGCACAATCACCGGTGTACAAAAAACCTATGCCTTCAGATTGTTTCCATCTATACTAAGAGAACCAGAAGGATATATTACTGCCTTATGTTGAATCTAACTGCTATTCTACTGCTACTCTTAAGTTTTCTCTACTACTACTCGCTTCTAAAAATCTCTCCCTCTTTTTAAAAGAGACAAAAATGCCATATATACAGAATGTGCCAAAAAGAAAGTCGGCCCCTGTTTTAGGGTTTACAAAATATTAGTTGGTTACTGGAGGGTCGGCCCTCAGATCTTTGGATCAAGTTACTTTTGTATTAAATGTGTATCCCCGCTGTCCATGTCGGTGAAGGATCACTCTAGGAATGGTCTTCAGATCTTTTACAACCACAACATTAACTTCTAGCCTCCGTGTCCACCCTCGAGAGCTTCATCAGAGCTTCTTTGAATGCCCTGGAGTATAGCCATTAATATCGATCTACCCTTTTTCCAGTAGAGATCCTAGTTGTCACTGAGACTCGTGGCCTTTTCTTCCTTTCGACTTTCTTGTGCTCAAGATCTTCTTGCAGATCCACACCGGTCGCATTCTATTGATCTTCTTGTTCACAGAGCAGATCCACATTGGTCGCATTCTATTGATCTTCTTCACAGGGGCAGTCAATCAGTAAAACTGCCCAGGGTTCACCTTTAGTTCTCTCTGATTGGGCAAACACACTCCAAGTAAGATTCTCAGACGGTCAAAGGTTGTTCAATCAAAATTGCATGTCGGTGAGACACTAATCGTGTCTCCCTGATGTGATTATACCTCATTGCAGCTATCAAAATAACATACGACGATTGGCAAGACTTCATAGCGACTGACTAGAGTCATATTGATATCCATAGTGGTCGTGAAGACAATCACCATCGGCCAGACATCATAGCGAGTCATCAAGGGTTATACCGCTGCATGGCTCCATTGGCACAACATCCGCATTCGGCAAGACATCCTTCAATTGGCAGGAGGTCATAGCGGGCGCTAAGAGTCATACCGATATCCTTTTCCATTGGCAAGCTCATTGCTATCGACAAGACTCCCCTCCGTCGGCGAGACATTATAGCGAAGCCCCCATCTTTTTCTGCGAGACTTCCTTCGGTCGGTGAGACATCTCTCTGAAGTCACTCCCTTTCACCAAGACCCTCCATAGTCGGCCAGACATCACACTGAAGGGAGAACCCTTCGGCGAGACTTCCATCATCGGCGAGACCGGTGCTTGTCGGAAAGAGGTCACACTGAAGGCATAACCTTCGACGAGAGAAACAAGCATCGGTGAGACATCTCGCTGAGCTCGAAACATTTCAGTGAGCTGAGACCACTTGTGCACAACGGTCAGTGAGACACCATCGGGTTAGGAAGACTTCTCCCCGAACTCAAAATATTATACCGAAGGCACCATCCTTCGGCAAGGTACCTTTCTGTCGGTAGGACTTTCCTCATTTGGCCAGAATTTATGCCGAAGGAAATCTCTCTTGGTGAGACCTCCCAAGCGAAGAGACATATAAAACCTCACGGCGAATGAAATTTCTGGGTGACTGGTGGATCCCAAATGAATATAACACACTTTCAGTCGGCAAGACATCTGAAAGGTCTCAGCGACTTTCTTCTTCAGGAGTTTTATGCTAAGCTGGATTGAGGCATGCTTTCCAACTGACTTCCTTGAGAGATATCTTCAGATGAATAATTTAATCCTGCAAAAAAAATGCCTCCATTAGTTCTCAAAAGCATATAAAATATATTATTTATGATCATTTCATTCAATTTTTAGCAAGAAGAAAACCAACTCAAGCTGAGGCAGAACCAAAATTTGACAAAACAAAATACAAACCTAGGAGGAAAACGAAAGAAATTCAAAGATCAAAGAAAACAACCAAAGGTGAAGAAAACAAAATAAAAAGAAGGGGGACCTAGTTTGTCCCAGAATAAAATGGGGTGGTTATGCAAGGCATAACAATAACTTGGTGAATGCAAGCCATATTTTGAATTTGAATCTCCCCCCTCTTTGCACATTCTTCAAAATGTGCTCATTCCTCAACCATTCACATGATGACATGTGGCTTCTTCTCATTTTTTGAATATTAGTCCCACATTCATCCCTTTTTCCTCTTCTCTAATCAATCTCATCTATAAATGAAGAGCTCATCCTTCATTTGATCCATCCATAATTCATGCAAAGTTATTATACTTAAATCCATAGCAACTTTCATCCATTTTCTCAAAGCATAGTTAGGTTTTTTTTAGATTTTCAACATGGAGCTCCATTGAAGTCATCACTACAAGCATCAATCCTTCATCAAGCATCTTCATCACACCATTGGAGTTGGGAAAGGGCCAATTTTCACATCAAATTGGCACCAACTCCCTCAAGAGATTAAGAGTTTGCATGGTTTTAGAATAGGATTTGATATTCTTGCTTCAAATTTGTTGTTTTCTTAACTTCATTCCTCTTCTTTTACTTTCAAATGAATTTCTTGAGGAATCATGTTTCTAACCATGCATTTGATCTAACATATTGATTGTTTCTTGTGTTTTTGTAGATTGGGAATCATGGTTCACAGTTATGAACATACAAGTATCCATTATATCTCCCTTGATTATAGGACCTCCAAACACTCCTTTGGACCTCCTAAGATTCCTCTAATAATTGGACCACCTAAGATGCCTTTTGACCCTCCTAAGATGGTGCTACCACAATAGTATGTCTTACTTTTGGGACGTGTTGATTTTTCCCTAAAATCACTATTTTTAGAAAAACTAATGATTTAAGTCTTGAGAGTCTCCATCTAAAGGGTTTTAATTAAAGAGGGGTAGATAAGACCCCCTTAGATCAAACCCCCTTAAATAGAACCCCTCTAGTATTAAATCATACCCACAATGGAGTCTCCTTCACACCTATCAAAATTTTGGAAAAAAACCACTTTCTCTTTACGTTTTGAGGTATTAAATAAGGTCAGTTAAAAATTATATTTTACGAGATTGTATCCCTTGAAACAAGCTTTCCAACAAGTATAGTTTTGATATATTTTCATTTTGTCATGTATTTAATTTTTAATTTTTATTAAACATAGGTTTTTTCCAAACATCAAGCTCTTTGTTGTGCAAAGGTGGAAAAATAGTAAACCATTGTTAAAAAAATTCAAAAAATACCCATTCCCTAGGTATTGGTGTCTTTGTTTCACCCAAAAAAATAAAACTGGATTTTGATATATGCACAAGTTAGGTTATATGACACACACGTGTGTCCAAATTATAGTTACAGTGAATCCAAAAATTAATTTTAAAAAAAATGTGCAACAAAAAATTATGAAAAAATATTCTTTCCCTAGATATTTATGTTGATCATCTATATTTCAAAAATTAGAACTTTTAAAAATCCTTTATAGAAAAAAGTTATGTTGTATGACACAAACGTTACTTTTTGAAAATGTTGTTTTTTGTTTAAAACCAGTTATTAAAGGAGATGTTGAAAGATTCATGATCTATTTTGAAAAAAATGAAAAAAATATATTTAGAATCTACACACAAATTTCCACAAATCACTAGTTCACATCATCTTCAAATTCTTAATGGTTTTGCTGATATAGGTCTCAGAAGATGAAGATTTAGTTAAAAATATTGATGTAAATCTCCATCTTGGGCAAAAAGTTAGACACAGTATTGTGATTTCACCCAAGATTCCTTTAGTTATTGGACCTCCTAAGCCACTTCTTATAATTAGACCACCTCAAAACAAACCATTACCTCCAAGAGCTATCCTAAATTTTGCAAGGCAACTCACTTGTAACAATGTTTCACAAAAACCAAGTTATAATACCATTGCTTACACATATAATACAAGGAATAGGAAACCAAAAACCATCCCTACATCGATACCACTCCCTCAACCCATTTTTCTTAGTGCTCCTCATTTACCTTTGCACAGTGGAAAGGAGCGTGATCTTGTTGAAAAAATTTGCAACACTCTTGCTAAGATCTCCCTTTGGGATTTTATTTAAGCATCACCTATTTACCATGGAATGCTCCAAAATTCTTTGTAACAAGTTTTTATCCATCCTAGTGTACAATAAAATGATGTAGCATCCCTAATTCAAGGTACAAAGTTGGTCAATTTAGAGATTACCTTTCATCAAGATGAGTTGCCTCTATTAGAAGTGTAAAAATAAAATGATGATTTGATGATACTAGATAAAATAAGTGTGGCATAAGATGTACTCTCATTGATAATGGTTAGACACTCAATGTTTGTAGTGTAAGCCTTCTAGATAAGATTGGAGTGGATAAGAGTCAAATTCAACTAGATAATCTATTCATTCATGGTTTTGATAATGTGGGAAAACAATTGCTTGGTGTGATAACATTACCTATTAGAGTGGGAAAGGTTGCATTTCAAACTCCTATTCATATCATGCCTCAATAAATCTCATATAATCTTCTCCTAGGTAGACCTTGGATTCATGCAATGAATGTGGTGCCTTCCACGTTACATGGTCTACATAATCAAAGTTTACCTATAATCCTATCACACTTTTTTGCAAATTGAAACATGAATGAAAAATCCTCTGAAAATATTGACACCAACTACAAAAGTGGAATCAATACAAGAAGAAGAAGAGAAGTATTTTTCATCAATCACAAAATTATTAGATGATGATTGGGGTTCATTAGATTTTACACCTATGTATTCATGGGAGAATAAAAGATTACACAAAAATTAGGAAAAGAGAAAGAAGCTGACATAATATCAACACAAGTTGAGACATCAAAACCATGTGAGCCCATAACTTTTAGCGAAGACGAAGAAAACAACAATTATATATCCACATATGATGAGTGTGATCATGAGAAACCAAAAAATCCAAAATAAATGGAAAAAATTTATGGAAGAGGTTATGAGATTTTGAAACAACTTGGCTATAAGGGAATTGGATGTGGTGTTAAATAACAAGGTATTCACGTCCCTATAGATCCTACCCTGCAAGAAAAAAAAAGAGGTCTTGGTTATTGTCCTTCAAAAGAAATGAAAGCATCAAAGAAACCTTCTCTCAATATCAATGTCATCACAAAAAAAACTCCTAGGACACATATTGATTCATCTTCAAACACATGTCTTAGTGAGGATTGGGGTTCATTAGATTTTACACCCTCCTTTAAGGGAGAGTACAAAATCTCACAATCTAAACCAAAAGAGTCTTGTGTATGTATGAAACCTTGTAGTAAGCACAAAGTATCTTTGTCACAAAATAAAGGAACATCTTCTACTATTGATCAATAAATTACCTTGTTAAAGCTTCTCCAAGCTCAATTGATTAATCTTCCCCCAAGAACATGAAAGAAATTTTATAGAAAAAGTTCATTTTGCATATATCATCGAGTGCATGGTCATTCAACCAATGAATGTAAGGATTTGAGTAATAAATTTCAACATCTTAGGGATTGTGGTTCTCTAATGCAGGGGCATCGATCCTATTCTTCATCTAGTCGGTCGATTTTTTGAATTTATTAGTGTGATTTGGTTCTAAAACTTTTCTTGTCACTACTTGGGTAGGAAGGCAGGAAGTAAAAGGAGATTGAACAGGCTCGAGTTACTGTCACTGTATGGAAAGGAAGTTGGTTAGTCGATTAAGTTTCCTTCAGTGTGGAAGGATGAGTGATTGTAGATGGTTAGGGATTGATGGTTTGAGGTCCACGGTTGTAGCAGTTGAATGCAAGTAGTTGGAAGAATCAGTTGAGGAGGTCAATAGCTGGGAAGTTGAAGATGAATAGTTCTAGAAGGTGAACGGTTAGGGACGGTTATAAAGGATGGAAGTCGAATGATGAGAGAAGGCAGATAAAATAGGCATTTACCAAAGCATATAGGCAATGGCTAGAAAGAATAGAGAAGATCTAAGTATGATAGAATGGAGGAGAGAGGCTGATGAACGAATGAGAGGAGAGCGACCAAAGTAATTAGGAAAAAAGGATGAATGATAGAGTATAGGGAAAATCCAATAGAGGAAAGAAAGAAGTAGTGGTCGGAAGGTCGAGCAAAGGTCTAGTGGTTGTAGGCCAAACAGTAAGGAAGGAAAAAGAAAATGTCGATAGGGAGTGGTTGGAAGGAATAAGAAGTGGCCGATTGGAAAAGAGTAAGCCATCAAGGGAAATTGGGAGAGGAAGAATCCAATCAAGCATTCTTGTTCATAAAGAAGGAATGGGACATGTAGAATGGAAAAATAATTTGAACATAGAGGAAGTCCAAGAACTATGAAGAGGAGTGACGAAGTATGATAGAGTCAATGGGTCTGATATGAGATAGGCCAAAAGTATGTATTTTGTATACAATCTGTTCTTGCATAAATAAAGTGATCATTTAACTTATTTCTCTATTTTTTTTGTTTGGTTCCTCATGGTTGGGACAATGAACATTGAACGATCTATTAGTTATGAACTTTTGTAGTTTTGTCACATAAAGGAAGAATGGTTTTGTATGAGTATTCTATCACTGTTTTGGAAATAAAAAGGCTGAGAATTGTTAATGAATGGTTTTTATTAGGGTGAAATATGTTCTTTAATATGTAAGTTCATATCACTAGTTTGATGGTAAATCTGAAAGTGTGAAGGTTGTAGAGCTTAAGTTTGGGTGTGGCTCCTTAGACTAATTGTGTATATGGAATAATATTTGTGAGTGGTAACCCCTCGTCTATCAATTGGTATCAGAGCCTTGAAAGATCTGGGCTGTAAATGGCTATCAATTATTTTGGTAGATTGATGGAAGCATAAATTATTGGAAAGTTTTGTGTTGTAGATTGATAGAGGAAGAGAGAAGAAATTGGGATCAAAAGACTGGGTGGAGAAATGGGAAGAGTAGCTAAAGGTAGGTATCAGATGATAGAAGGATTCAACAAGTTCACATAGGTAGAGCATTGAAGGAGAGGAAATTTGTGCTAGAATTGGCAAGTGAAATGTGTTGTGTGAATCAATCGTCGAAGGAGAGGTAGTTTGCACTTGAAGTTTGAGTAGACTATGGATTGTAGTAGTAAGAGGGATGGGTATTAGTGTAAGAAGACCTATCATGATCCCATCTTGGGATAGATATTGGGATGAAGTGGAAAGTAGAAAACTTTGAGAGGAATTGGAGAAGATTGCAAGTAGACTGGATATGTTGGAAAAGAGTTATTTTCCTAATAATGTTGTGATTGCAGGAAGTGGGCAAGAAGAGGAGAGGAAATTATCATTGTAGAGGACTTGAATAAAGATAGTAAGGAAAGGAGAAAAGAGAAAGTATAGCAAGGAGCACTTGAAGAAGAAGATAAGATAGTGTCCATGAAAGAGGCTCTTGAAGAAACATCTTGGTCTCTTGATTTATTTGCTACTGATTTGTTTGAAAGTGTGAATGCCAGTATGAAGAAGGCTAAGAACAAACCTTTGGAGGAAAATGGAGAAAAGGCAAGAAGAGAGACCGTACATGAAGATGAAGATAAGAATGAAAGAAGACAAGTTGCATCAATAGATAAAAGAAGACAGTTTGTAGCAATGGGGCATTGCCAAGTACCTAAACATGAAGAGAAGGACAATGAAAAAAAGAAGGAAGCCTATAAAGAGGAAGAGGTGGCAAGACATGAAGCCAAGAATGTAATAAAATTGGGACAGTAGATTGATGAAGAGGTGAAAGTGAGTTATGGTGGTGATTTTTATCATGCAAGTAGACATAGGGATGTGAATATGCAAGTTAGAAAGGAGAAAGTAAAGTTTGTAGATCATGGGTATATAGTATCATCTTGGAAAAGGAAACCAATTGTTAAGGAACAACAAAGAGAAGTGAGGCAAGGAGTGGCTAAAGATATAGCCTGTGGAAAAAAATTAGCATCAAGGATGGAGGGTATGAAAAATATTTTGAGACAAGAGGATAGGCCTAGTGTAGAGGTAGCAAAGCGTCAACCCAAAAAGATGGAAAACCAAGTATGGGTAGCAAAGTATGGGACAACAGTAGAAGTTGATAATGAGAAGAAGAGAATACAAGAGAAGAGGAAAGGTGTATATGTGGAAAAATTCACTGAACTAGAGAACATAATAGAGCCCACAAAGGATGGAATGGAGAATAATGCCTTAGAGCATGCAACAAAGTTAGAGGAAAATAAGCATGGTAAGTGCAAGATAAGAGGTAGACAATTTGATTTGTATGAAGATGATGTTGAGGATTTGAATGAAATTTATGAATATGAGGAAAGTTTGTGGCTAACTGTGGATGAAAAGAATATGAGAAGAGAAAGATCTAAAATGAGGAAGGAAAGCAAAAGACAACATAGTTGAATGTCTAGTCATGAGTACAAGAGAGGTATGAAGAATGAATTGGTCAAGAGGAATGGAAACCAAAGGAGAAAAATTAAGAAGGACATGTAGAGTGAAGGAGGATCAGTGGAAAATACAGATGAAGAAACTAGAGTAGCAAAGTATCAAGATGCTAAAGATAAGCAGATACATAATAGAAACATAGAAGAGGCAAAACTTGAAGAGGGGGCAATGAACAAGAATGATGTGGGTGGTTTTTGGACACCATTCTCCGAGTTTGAATCAAAATGTTAGGTGAAGATAGATAATGAAGATATGCATATGAGTGAGGAGGTTTCCACTGATCATAAAGAAGTTGGTGCAGCCCTAGGGACAAAGGTAGATCTGAAGGCATTTTGTAGGAATGTTGATATGTATTTCTTTATGGTATTGATTAATGAAGATATAGAACATGATATTGGGGTTTTTGATAAGGAATAAATAATTAAAAGTGGTTTGTTGTTGTATAGTTGGGACATGGGAAAGGAAGTATTTAAAGTGGTGAATGTAGATTCGAATAAGGTTGTGCATGCCTTTGGTGAAGTAGACAACCCAATGGGTGCAAAAGAAATATTTAGAGTGGAAAATGTAGGGGTTTTCAGTTTTGGTAAGTTTGGATGGATTGATTTGTGTATGACTATGACAACAAGGAATTTGGTAAGAGTGGAGTTGAACAAAGAGCAACAATGTTGGCTGAGTGTAATGAAGGTTCCAAAATGTTTGTGGAGGAAGCAAAAGAAGAGAATACAAGGAGACTAGTTTTAAATCATAACCCCATGTACAGGAGTACATTGCTTATTTGTCCCCTGGGGAGTATGATGTAGGGGCATCGATCCTATTCTTCATCTGGTGGGCCATGTTTTTGGATTTATTGGTGTGATTTGGTTCTAAAAATGTTCCTATCACTACTTGGGCAAGAAGGTGGGAAGTAAAAGGAGATTGAACAAGCTCGGGTTGTTTTCACTATATGGACAGGAAGTTGGTTAGTTGATTAAGTTTCCTTTGATGTGGAAGGATGAGTGATTGCAGATAGTTAGGGATCACTGGTTAGAGGTCAATGGTTGTAGCAGTTGAATGCAAGCAATTGCAAGAATAAGTTGAGGAGGCCGATAGCTGGGTAGTTGAAGATGAATAGTTCTGGAAGGTGAATGGTTAGAGACAACTAGAAAGGATGGAATTTGAATGATGAGAGAGGGTAGATAAAAGAGGCATTGCACCTACTTCCTCTAATTAATAATTATTTTCATCCTATCATGTTGCTTTTCACTATGTGGAATTGGTAGCTTTATGTTTCTTTGTAATTTCCATTCATGGCGGTACAATATTAGGTGCAACCATATTTATCTTGACAACAACATGATAGTCCTTGGTGGTTTTCCTTGTCTCTACAGTTGGGGAGCAAGGAACTATTTTTTGGGAGGTGTGCATTCTTTTCAAGGATCCCCCTTCCTCTCTTTCTACTTAAAATACGAACATAGCAAGTATGTTGACATTTTAAGTAGGGACATATTGTCTCTCACTCATTGTTTGCATGGTCCCTTTTTAGTGATGATAGCAGACATCTCCTAGGAAGTGTGACCTTTACATTGGTAATATTGCAATTATTTCATCTTGGCATGAGTTTCATTGAAATTTTGACATTTCTTGCTTCACTTTGTTCATAGAGGTTGAACTTAGTGTGGCATTGGCATAATATCTTGAACATTTTTCATGAGTGTCTAGAATAATGCAGCTTGCTAGCCTTATGAAGCAATTTTATCCTATTGGATGAGTGTCTAGCATAATGCAACTTGCTAGAATTGTGAAGCATGTTTTCACGAGTTCACACCTTGTAGACCTAGTGTGTGTTTCTCATTTTTTTTTGTACAAACAACTGAGGCTTGATCCATACCTTTTTGACAAACAATCAAAGCTTGATCCACCCCTTTTCCCTTCTTTGCATTTATTTTGACATTGTATGTTTGTGTATCTTGCCTTGCTACTTCATATCATACATATGTATGTGTCCCTTTGTGCTTATGTTGGTTTTCCATGGGATATTGATCTTGGGGACTTGTCCACCTCTTGGGTAAGTGCATGGATCTATGACACAATTTTGGCTCTTAAGATGCCACTTTTTTCTTAAATCAGAAAAATCTAATTTGCACGAGAAAATGAAGATAGTTACGCTCAAAATTTCAAGATGCAGCAAGAAAAAAAGTTGAAGTGCTCTGAGTCTAGTTTCTAAGCTACTATTTCTTTTTGAAATTAATGAAGATTAAGGGTCTCAAAAAGGGGGGGCCCAAAATAGGTCCTTTTTTTATAAAAAAAATAGCATAGCGCCTAAGGGCTCCCTCCTTTTCGATTAACTTTTTTTTAGAATTTCAAAAATTCGAATGGTGAGAAATTAGCTAACACCATGTAGTTTATCCTCATTCTTTCAGATAATTTTTTTAATTAATATATAATATTTTATGAATTTTGAAAGTGGACACATCTTGAAAAGTTGAAATTTGAGCGTGCTCCCCCCTAAATTTTTTGAAAACTAATCAAAAATTGAATTTATTTTTTTCATTATGTGTAGAATGGATTCTAGTTTCAAAAAATGTAATTTGTTTCACATTTCGATGAACAAGTAAAACCTATCCTAAAACTAGCACATGTTGGTTTTTAACCAAAAACAGAGGCATTTACAATAGAAGCTATGGATCAAAACCTTAACTAAATCAAAATGAAAAAATAATTATATATTTAGATAGCTAAGAGAGATGTTAATGAAATCATGGTTTTCTTATAAAATTGCATTGAAAAACATGCAAATGTGACAGGGAGCACAAACAAAAATCTAAGGAAATTTGAAAACTCTTGTCAATTCACTCATCCAAAGCAGGTCATTTGACGAGCACCAAATTGGGCACTCGACAAATGGCACATCACATTTGGTGAGCGCAAAATTTGGTGAGTGCCACATTTGGTGAGTGCCACATTTGGCGAGTGCCACATTTGGCAAGTGCCAAATCTAGCATGCACCAAATGGGAGGTGTCACTTGGTGAACACCAAATTTGGCACTCACCAAATGACCTGCTTTGAACAAAACGTAAATTTCCGCTCTCTTTGTTCGACCACTTTGATAATGTCAAGAGTGCGTGATTTATGATCATAGATGGATAGTTGAGGTTTTACCTTTCATACGCTCTCTTCCTCATTACCCTAACTAGATAACTATTTATCCCTCTAAATTATCTCCCTCTTACGTCTCACTCCCTCCCATGCTACCTAGAATACTCTCTCACTCCAATCCCCTCTCTTAGGTCTCGTTCCCTCCCATCCTACTAAGATAAATCTATCTCACTCCAACCCCCTTTCTCACTCTCCCTCTCTCTCTCCCCCTCTGGTCTTTTTGTCTCTCTCACTCCATCTCCCTCTCTTAGGTCGTTATATTTCTCTCTCTTTCTCTCTCTCTCAAGTCTCTCCCTTCTACCCCCTCTCCCTCTCTTAGGTCTCTCACTCACTCCCTCTATCTCTCTCCCACTCCATCTCTCTCTCTCTCAATCCCTCTATCTCTCTCTCTCTCTCTCTCTCAATTCCTCCTCCTTCCCACCACCCTGTATCCACTCTCTCTCTCTCAAGTATCTCCCTCCTACCCCCTCTCCCTCTCTCTCTTTGTCAAGTCTCCCCCTCCCACCCCCTCTCCCTCTCACAGTCACTCTCTTTATCTCTCTCCTACTCCCTCCCTCTCTCACTCCATCTATGTATCTCCATCTCCCTCTCCATCTCCCTCTCTCTCAAGTATCTCCCTCCCACCACCTCTCCCTCTCTCTATTAGGTCCTTCTCTCTCTCACACCCTCTATCTCTCTCCCACTCTCTCTTAGGTCTCTCCCTCTCTCTCTCTCTCCAAGGTCTCTCCTCCTACCCCTCTCCCTCTCTGGGTCTCTCTTTGTGTCTCACTCACTCCTCCTATCTCTCTCCCATTCCATATCTCTCTCTCCTCCTCTGTCTCTCCCTCTCTCTCTCCTCTCTCTCAGTGTCTCCTCTCCACCCCTCCATGTCTCTCTCTCCTCTCTCTCAGGTATCTCCCCCCACCCCATCTTTCTCTCACTACCTCCATCTCTCTCCCATCCCTCTATCTTGGGCACTCCCTCTCCTTCCCACCCTCTCTCCCTCTCTCAAGTATCTCTCTCTCACTCCTTGTATCTCTCCCACCCCTCTATCTCCTACTCCCTCTCTCTTTCCTACTCTCTCAAGTATCTCCCTCACACCCCCTCTCTCCCACTTTGTCTCCCTCTCCCTCTCTCAAGTCTCTCCCTCCCACCCTTTCTCCCTCTCCCTCTCTCTTAGGTTTCTCTCTCCCACCCCCTCTCCCTACCTCTCTCTCTCTCACTCCCTCTATCTCTCTCTATATCTCTTTGTCTCCCTCTCTCTTAGGTATCTTCCTCCCACCCCCTCCCTCCCTCTCTCTCTCTCTCCCTCTTCTTAGGTATCTCCATCCCACCCTCTCTCCCTCTCCCTCTCTCGGTCTCTCCCTCCTCCCACCCCCTCTCCCTACCTCTCTCTCGCAAGTCTCTCCCTCCTACCCCCTCTCCCTCTCTTAGGTCTCTCTCTCGTTCTCTGTCACTGACTCCCTCTATCTCTCTCCCACTCCCTCTCTATCTCTCTCACTCCCTCTATCTCTCTCCAATCCCTCTATCTCCCACTCCCTCTCTCTCCCCCTCCCTCTCTCTCTCCCCCTCTCTCTCCCCCTCTCTTAGGTAGGAGGAAGAGACTTGAGAGAGAGTGAGAGGGAGTGAGAGAGCAGAAGGTTGAGGGTTTATGGTTGAGTGTTCAATGTTGAGTGTTTAAGGGTTGAGGGTATAGGGTTGATGGATTAGGTTTGAGGGTAGAGGGTTTAAGGGTTTAGGGTTTAAGGGTTGAGGGTTGAGGGTTGAGGGTTTAGGGTTGAGTGTTTAAGGTTTCAATGGTTGAGGGTATAGGGTAGAGAGGGAGGAATGGATGCAGGGAGAGATGGAGAGAGAAGTGAGATAGAGAGAAGGAGATAAGAGGAGGTAGGGACAAAGATAGATGAGCGTTGAGGATCCAATGTTTATGTTAGAGGGTTGGTAATTGAGGGCATAGTGTTGAGGACCTATAGGGTTGATGGTTTAGGTTAGATAGAGAGGGAGAGGGTTTAGGGTAGAGGGTTAAGGGAAGAGGGTAGAGGGTAGAGGGTTTAAGGGGTAAGGGTAGAGGGTAGAGGGTTTAAGGGGTAAGTAGAGGGTTAAGGGTAGAGGGGAGAGAAATAGAGGGAGTGAGTGAGAGAGAGAGACCTTAGAGTGGGAGAAGGGGTAGGAGGGAGAGACTGGAGAGAGAGAGAGAGAGAGAGAGAGAGAGAGAGAGAGAGAGAGAGAGAGAGAGAGAGAGAGAGAGAGAGAGAGAGAGAGAGAGAGAGGGCTTAAAGCTGAGAGCAGAGGGCAGAGGGTTATGGGTAGAGGGTAGAGGGTCATGGGTTTAGGGTAGAGGGTAGAGGGTTTAGGCCTTAGGCTTAGGTTTTAAGGTTTAATGGTTGAGGTTTGAGTGGGGTAGAGGGTTTAAGGGTTGGGATGGATTATGGGTCTGGGGTTGGATGGATTAGGTAGAGAGTTGAGGGTTGAGGGTCTACAGTTTAAGGGCTGAGGGCTTTACGGGTTTAAGGGTTGAGGGTCTAAGGGTTTAGGGTTTATGGTATATGATTTAGGGCTATTTTATAGTTTGCTGGCAGAGGGTTTAAGGGTTTAGAGTTTAAGGGCCAAGGGTAGAGGGTAGAGGGTTGGGAGGGTAGAGGGTAGAGGGTGAGGGTTGAGGCTGAGGGTTTTAAGGGTTTAGCTTTTAGGCTTCTAAGGGGTTGAGGGTTGAGGGTTGAGGGTTGAGGGTTGAGGGTAGAGGGTAAAGGGTAGAGGGTAGAGGGTAGAGAGAGACAAAGACAAAGATAGAGAGGATTGATGGTTTTAGGGTAGAGGGTAGAGGGTAGAGGATTAAGGGTTAAGGGTATACTATTTAAGGGTTTAGGGTTTAAGGGTTAAGGGTAGAGGGTTTAGGGTTTAGGGATTATGGTTTATGGTTTAAGGGTAGAGGGTGTAGGGTTGAGAGAGAGTGAGAGGGGGGTTGAGGGTTTATTGTTGAGGGTAGAGGGTATAAGGGTTTAGGGTTTATGGTTTAAGGGTTTAGGTTTTACAATTTATGGTTTAAGGGTTGAGGGTTGAGGGTTGAGGGTACAGGGTACATGGTTTAATGGTTTGGTTTTAAGGGTTTAGGGTTGAGGGTTTTGTTCACGTCCCAAATGGCAAAACAACATTGCTAAACAAAATATTGCTACTCTGTTTCTCCTGAAAGAGAAAGATGATCACATGGATACCTTAGCTCCCAAGGTCTTTGTAGTTAGGTCTCAATTGTGCTGATGTCCCTTAGTGGTCAATGTAATAGTAATATTCAAGGGGCCTACTGGTGTTGAGCTTTTGGACTGTTGTAGGCTGAACATGAATTTAAATCTATTCTAATTGGGGTTTTAAAAGAAATAGAAAACAAAAATGGATTAGGGCTTTGGGACAGAAAATAATGACACTTCATCTGAATTAACCAAACCTGTTGCCTTTCAAGTAATTCCTAACTAAAACTGCAGAACAAACTTAACTTGTGACTAACACACAATATCATTCATTCACAGTGTTGATTTCAACAGAAGATTGCAAGTTACTATTCAAACAAAACATAAAATCAAACTTCATTCCTTGAGAGCTTCCCAAATCAAATGATTAACCTAAGACAAAACACCATTCTGAAACACAACATGAAATAGATTTTAATCTGGTTGCTTCTACTATTAGTGAAATAGATAAGCAACATTTACAAAGCTAGCACAATCACCAGTGTACAGAAAATCTGTGATTTCAAATTGTTTCCATTTACACTAAGAAACTGAAAGATACATTAGTCTATTAAGAATTTAACTCCTACTCAGGAAGACAAAAGAAGCTCCTATTACAAAGAATCAGGATCAGCTTCTATCCCCTCTACTTCTACTGATTTCTAACTATTGGTTCCTAAAATTCTAACTCTACCAAGTCTAAAGGTTCTTTTTTTACAAAGAGGCAAGAATGCCTTATATACAAAATGTACAAGAAAGGATGTGTTGTGCCCCGTATTAGGGTTTACAAAATATTCGCGATGTCAAAGGGTCGGCGCCCAGATCCTTTGAAGGGAGTCAGTGAAGATTACTTCCTGAGGTGTTCTGTAGATCTTTTACAGCCACCGCACTTATTTTTGGCCTTCGTGTCCATTTCGAATCTCCAGCGGAGCTACCTCGAGTGCCCCGAAATATTGCCATTAATGCCGAGCTACTTCTGTCAGCAGATACTAGCTGTCCATTTGACTCACGGCTTCATCTTCTCCCTTGTTTGGTGCTCTTCCCGCTCCAGATTCACTCTCTGCAAGCTCGTCGGTGTAGCCTGGGCCAGTCGATGTGAGGTTCTGATGAGCCATAGAGGTCATATCAATCTCACAAAGACCTTCGGCAAGACTGCTTCCTCTCGGCCAGACAATATGGAAAAATCACATTCTCTCGGTGAGCTCTATTTCTTTCGGTGGGCCCCTCTACTATCAGCAGGACATCCACTTTCGGTAAGACGTCATGGCGAGCACTGAGAACTACAGCAATATGTTCTTCATCGGTGGGTTCGCTCTGCATTGGGGAAACCTCATAGTTTCGGGGAGACCTTACCCCGAATGGCTCTTTTCTTACCGAGCCCCTCCTTGTTGTCGGCATGACCTCTCGTTGTCAGGGAGACGTTATATCGACCCTTTGTTTTCTCGGCGACGAGCCCATTATGTTTTGGTGTAGCCCTTCGTGGTCACCCAGACCCTATGGCGAAGCCACTCTGCCTTGGCGAAAGCTCACTTTTCTTCGGGGAGACTTTGCTGAGTCGGCGAGACCTTCCACCGAACTCAAAACTCTTGCCAAGATCCTTGAGACATATGATCACACACAAAATTTGACCCCTGCAAAATGAGGTCTCCATTAGTCTTCTAAACCATAAAAATATCAACCTCTAACCTACCCATAACACCTCTTATTTCATTACATTTCAAAAGGAGAAACTTACTTCCGGCGGAGGGGGAACCAAATCCGAACACGAACAAAAGTTACCTACAAAACTGGCGGGGGCGGAACAAAACCAGAACTGAAAATCGGAGTCAGGGCTGGAACGAGCCAGGGAAATAATCAACATTCCTGAGTTCATACCCCGTCCCGGCTCCGCGTCTACGAGAAAACCCAAAACACAAAGGACAGGAACAAAACATCGGCAGAGTCAAAGCAGAGCGACGAACAAGGCAGAATTGGGGTTGAAACCGAAATCTGAACCAGAAACTTCTCCAAGTTTCGGGTTTAGATTCCATTCTGAACCCACCTCTACCGTCATCCAAAAGCGGATGAAGAAAGGAACAGGAAGAGAATGATGAAAGGGGGCTAACAACCCCACGACAAAGCAAAAAGAAACAAAATGAAAAGAATGGGACGAAGCGGAATCAGGACCGGAACCAAATCCGAACAAGAAACTTTTCCAAGTTTTGGGGTTCAGATTCCGTTCCGGTTTCGAGTCTGGCGCAAAAAACACAAAAAGAGACAAGGCAGCAAAGATCAAAGCGGCAGAACCGGGGTCGGGGAAGAAAGAGACAACATAACTCAGAAGGAATTCCAAGTTCAGAATCCGATCCGGCTCCGGGCCCAGAAAAACAACAAGGAAAAGATGCCCAAGGTCAAAAAGAAAACACCTAAGCCAAAGGACACAAACCGACAAGGACCAACAAAGAGCAAAGAAAAGGCGGGGTTGGACCTAGGACGGGACCAAAATGAGGAACTTGAGAAAGTTCAACATTCTGAACTTGGTCCCAGACACGACTTCAACAAAGACAGAAAATGCATTAGAAGGCAGAAAACCAAAGGCCAAAAGGGAAAAGACAAAGTGGGACCCATTTTGATCCAGATCAAAGTGGGGTGATTATGCAAGGCATAACAAATGGTGACTCGGCTGGGAAAATGGTTTAACCATTTTCAAGAAACTGAAGGATTCAGCTACCCAGAACTCCTGGTTCATGAATATTACAACTACAGTTGGATCAGCTATAACAAGCAAGGTAGAGCTAGAATCTCAAATGTAAGTCAATCAACGACTACCCCTGAATCTATGTGTGTGCTTGATTGTGCATCACTCTCTTATAAAGCCTTCTTCAACTTTCGGACAATGAAGTGCAAGATTTGAGCTACGTGAGTTGATCCCTTTTTGTGCAATGATATCTCAGGCATTGCTCCGCTGCCAGTCAGACGTCCATAGCCCCGACAGAGATACCTCTAGTTTTCTCACAACATTTCTCTAATGCCAGTCAGGCATCCATAGCCCCGGTAGAGATACTGGAATCACCCATTCATATTGAATCCTCTTTTTCTTTTGATAATTCTTTTATTTTCTTTTGGAGTTTCAAATATTTCATCTAATTTTGCTTTTTCTTTTCAATATGTCAGATGTTCAACATCTGATTTGGGTTGAAAACTACCATGGACCTCATAACAGCACTTGGGAGATCATATTTTTCACTCAAATCTTACAACACCATAGTCCTAGGACAAATATACCCTTAAAAGAGGAGATGATCTTAATAATTTGTGATAGATTCAGGGGAGCAGATGAAGGTTACTTACGTGGCACCTTGTTTTCAAGAATTTCCACAACTTTTATTGATAACAAACATGAAACAACGAGTTTAGGACAAAATAATCCAATCAGAGAGCCTAAAAATGTCTAAACCACCTCTATCCTAATGACCACAGTATGCTTCAGCTAACAACCAACCACTTTGAGGTGTAACAGAAAAGATAAATCCCCCAAAAAACAAAACAAAACAGAAGGCTCGAAAGAAAAGGACAAACAAACAAACAAGAAATTATTTACACAAAAAAAAGCAAATTACTTACACAAAGAGCAGCAGACTATTCACATAAAGGAAAGAGTTTTTTACAAACAGACAAAACATTTATAGACAGAGAAACAAATTATCTACAAACAAAACAAAAGGAACAAAAAAAGGAAAATAACATAACAAAAGAAAACTAACTAAAAAATAAAGAACTTAAAACTAACTAATCCTAATCCTAAACTAACTCCAAAGCTAAGCCTTGCAAACACAAGACTGTAAAAATTTGTACATTGACTTGACTGATTTTTCATCATGTGCAACAATCTTAACTTACTAGGCATAGTTCTAAACCTAGCAAATTTATCTTTATACTCAGAAATATAAAGCTTGTGTGCAATAAGTTCATTCTGAGGGCATAAAGCTTGAAATATTATCAGTTGTGGGTTCTCAGTTTTTCCATGATTTACCCACAAACATGTTTTACTATCCTCTATGCCATAATCAAACTGAAAATCATTGAAACACAGAGGATAATGAAAGGACACCACCTGATTCTGAAGATTTCTAGTTACCAATGCAGGCTTGTGTTGTATGATCTCCTCTTTATGAGGTCTCAGCTCATGGATCACCACTAAATTAGGGCTTGTCTTGTAGTCAGGATATCCACTCACAGGCATCTCTATATTCATCTCGGGCACAGAGTCAAAAAATTTCTGGATTTCTTGAGATGAAGTCTTACTTTGAACATCTTCTTGAAACATGTCATCCCCAAGGGTTTTAGAATCTTCCTCCAGCTTATCATCATTGATGTCAGGGATATTGGCACATGGTGAACAAGGATTTCCTTTGAGCTCATTTGAATGGACAGAGTCAGAGAGAAGAAAACTTTTCAATTCATATTCATCCATATCATCAACAAGAACATGCCACTTAGCATCAAATTCATCA
>VDFB02282560.1:61132-78839 GCA_007258455.2 Sequoia sempervirens | reverse complement strand
TATTGCAACAGTGTTTTGCTATACTTGCGAATTTGCTCTACTTGCGATAGTTTGTGGAGAGCTAAGGATTATTTTCTTGGGAAAAATTAGAAAAAATTCAAGAAGATATCACCAGGTTGAGGGTGGTCATTGTCTTTTTCCAGAATTCATTTGTGAAGTCAAATTTGTACTTCCAGGTTTGAAAATCATATTTTAAAGCAACATCTCATCAAATTTCATTTTTAGACTTGTGCATTTTGAGAATTTCATTTCCAGATTTTGTTGTGCAAGTTCAATATTATGATTTTAGGAGTCTAACGGTTGGAAATCATAGTAAAATCAAAATTTAATAAGTATTGGAATTACCATTTTAAAGTGTTTTTTGTGGTCATTAACTTTAGGCTATCTTCTTTTTTGCAAGGGTGGTTGCATGCCAATTTTTTTTTGGTGTATAAGTATTAGAATTATTAGATTTTGTTACTTGTCTATGATTAAAAATTATTGGAGTGTGAGTTTGATATTTTTTGAAGATCTAAATATTCAAGCTTGGTAAAGAAAATCATGTTAGATAATATTAGTGCAGAACAAAATGAAGAGACACTTGCTAGATTGTGGACTATTTTGAAAAGAAAGGGTGATGTAGGGCTTTATTGTCCTTGGCAATAATTGCAAGGGCTTAAAGACAAGAAGACTTTTTAAATCACAATAGTTTTAGGAAACATTGTAGGCAAGATGGTCACGTTGAAGGGGGGGCATGATTATCGTCCATTGGTAAGTTGTTCATTATATGTCTTTATATTGATTGAATTTGTAAATGTTTATATTGTTTTAACATTTTTATATATGTAAAAAATCACTTGATCATGATCATGGTTTATTTGTGTCTATCATTATTATAAAGGTGGGTGCCCTAGGGTAGATGATATGGATTATCACGGCTCGGAGAATGTGGTTTTGCAAGCAGACGAACATAGAGCTATGAATATCGAAGATTAAGTTAATGATCCCATGGAAGAAAATGATCATGTGCTAGAAAATACAGTTGAAGATGATGGTACAAATACATCGATCCATGACACATTTAGTGGCAATAACTAATCATGATGATCAAGATGACTTTGATGATGTTCATGATTTACCTATACTTGAGAAGGCATATGAGCCCCTTTATGAAGGCTCCCAAACAACTCTTCTCTCTGTTGTATTGTTGCTAGTGAACTTGAAGGTTATGAATGGTTTATCCAACATAGCAATCTCACGGATGTTAAAGTATGTCATATATGTCATATTTTTTCATCTATTTTAATTGTTGTTAGTTCATCACTAGTAAATAAAGGATGAAATATGTACCATTAATATTCTTTATATTAACAAAATATTTTTTTGTTGTAGATTGATTGGTGAATTTTTGTTACCACCATCAAATATTTTACCTTGCTCATACAAAGATTTATCTAGTATTATGAAATATATTGGAATGGAGTATCAAGCAATAGATGCATGTCCCAATGATCATAATATATATCATAAACAACATGAATTTGCAACAGAATGCCCAAAATGTCATATCAATAGATATCGAACAGATCAACTAACAAAAAAGGTGCCTCACAAGGTTCTTCGTTCTATTCTCATTATTCCACGTATGCAACGATTATTTAGGTGTGAAAGCTTAGCACAATTTATGGATTACCATGCATGGAATAGAAGTGGAGATGATATTCTTTGAATTCCTTCGATGGTTCTACATTTAGGGACATATGAAAATGGCCACACTTAAAGAAGAACCCTAATCTCGTGCTTCTCATTGGCAAAATGATCTGTCAATCCATTTGGAGAGATGAGATCTATTTACTTTATGTCACTATTTTGTTATAAAAATAACATCTTATGGATGTCAATAAAGAGGCAATATACCGTTGTCAACGATTGTTCCGTGTATTTGTTTACCAATTTTCTTTAACGTGAGAAGACCTCATTTGTCTTATTTTGTTGCATAATGACTTATATTTTTTCATTCAATAGTTATGTACATTAATTTATATATATTGCAGAAAATGGTTATAATAATTATGTAATGTTTATGCTCATTCAACTAGGTAAGTACCAAGTTAAAGATATGAATGTATATATCTAGCCTCTTATCGATGAGTTACTAAAGTTATGGATTGGCGTCACTATGTATGACGTCTCCAGACCAATAGGACAAAGACAATTTCAATTCCATGCAATGCTTGTATGGACAATTCATGATGCCCTAGGATAACACATTTTTGTGGTATGTTATAACATTTGACTGCACTTTAACAATATTTAATTTTATGAAGTAGATATCATGCATGTTTTTAAAATAATCTATTCATTATATATAATTATAAAAATTGGCATATTTAATCCAATTATATATGATCTTGCGGGTCTTCAAACAAAGGGAAAATGTGCATGTCCAATTTGTGGTCCAAAGATGAAATCTCGGCCATTCGACAAGTTTAGGAAAGGTGTTTGATGAGTATAGGCACTCCTCAACGTAAATCATAAGTATCAAAACTAAGAAAACATCTTTTC
This sequence comes from Sequoia sempervirens, assembly GCA_007258455.2. Classification (NCBI taxonomy): domain Eukaryota; kingdom Viridiplantae; phylum Streptophyta; class Pinopsida; order Cupressales; family Cupressaceae; genus Sequoia; species Sequoia sempervirens. Next base: position 76,295 of record VDFB02282560.1, on the reverse strand, counting down.
AATGGGAAAGAAGATAGGACTACATCAAAACCACTTAAGAATGACACCGCCTTCATGGAAGCTGTGGTAGGAATATAATAGAATTAATCGTCAAGGTTATACATCAGATCAAATTGCTTATCTATCATATATGATATGTTTTGAATTTATATTTTTATATTGTGTTGTGTTTACTCATGTTGTAATTGACAATGATTGTCGCTGTTAATTTGTTTAACTTATATGCTTTATGAAGGTCGTCAAGGCATTAATGGCCGGCTTCCACAGGGACTGAAAAGTTATCCCAAACAATTTAGTAGGTTGCCCTACTATGAGCAACTACAAATTGTGCATTTGTTTGATACAATGTATATCAGAAAAAATATAACAAAAACGTTATGAAAAATATTGGATGGAAGGCATGACAAAGAAAAATTGCCGCACCTAGCACATTCAGGAAGCCAATCATGAAATGAAAAATGTTATTGAATTAAATAGTGATGGAGACCAAATTAATATAAATTCCCTTCCTTGGTTATTAATAGAGCAGCAAAGCAATGCTATAAAAAGAGTCATACAAAAAATTTGATTTCCCATAGGATTTGCTTACGAACATAAACAATATCATAACAAAGAAAGGTGAATTTGGGTCAGGGATGAAAATGAATGATTGGCATACCTTCATTAAGGTAATTATTCTGGTATATTATATATACTTGTATACTGCATAAAAATTTTCAAGATATTATATTTCATCAGCGAAAAATAATGAAAAATCATTTTATAATTGTTGGCAAGATGTTCTACCTCTATTCCATGACAATGTCAAGCAAGTTGCCATATATGATCTTAGAAAATCACATTGAGGTAAGTAGCGATATTTGTTCAATTGAGTTGTATAGATCTTATAATTTCCATTTGTTTTACTTGTTATGTAATATATTGTATATTTTGTTAAATCTCATTAATATATTTGCTCCTTGAATCACTTGTATATGGTTGTCATCTAAAGAAATCCATAAAGAAGATATAAATTATTGGAAGAGAAAAATTCCTCGTCTAATGTGTGAAATGCAAAAGTGTCTACCTTCAACATTTTTCAATGCACAAGAACACTACCTCATACACCAAGTTGAGGAGATTGAATTGTGTGGACCTGTACACATAAGGTCAATGTGGATGGTTGAGAGGAACTTGAAATTTTTGAAGGCTTTGGTTAGACAAAGAGCACATCCTAAGGGTTCTATGGTGGAGGGATATATGGTATACCAAACCATGGTGTAAATTAGTGAATATTTTCCTAATTTTTCATCAAAGATCCATGTAGATGACATTTGGGATCCCAACTCCATTAACAAATTCAAAGGGGAGTACCTGATGGGGAAAGGTAGATTGAGGAAAGTGAGAGGTAATTATAAGATGGTCGTGGAGATTAATTAAAATATATTTTACATATGGTTTTTATGTATATTGTACTTATTTAATTATTAATCTTCAATATACATTAATTATAAATTAAGGTTGTATACCATGGTAATTAACTAATTATACGTCATTTGTGAATTTCAAATTTTTTGATATAGTTGGTCGAGAGTGGGATGCACTACATTTGTACTTCGCAAACAATCTTGATTGGATGACAGTATGGATTGAACGATGTCAACAATCTGGTTGCGCATTAACATGGGAAGGTTTGGTTTCATTGGTTAAAGAAGCTCATCGTAATGGAGATTCCAATGTTACACAAAGGGAAATTGATTTAGCATATGGTTTAAGAGATAAAAAGGTACACATAAATATATTAATCACCCATATTATTTAATTATTTTCAATTATATTGATGTATATATGATGCAGAGGATCCAACAACAACACCAACATCATTTCATGAGGGTAAATCAAACCCAATCAAAATCAGGAGAAGATAAAATTCTTAATTCACTTTATTTTTCCTCAAAACTTATACAACTTCTTTGATTCTTCAATTCTACAAGACTTCAAGGCAACAAGTTAGCACTCCAATTTCAACAAACCATATGTCATTATTAGTATTCCAATTGACTCATTCAAAGAAAAAACCATATTAGAAAACTTTGACTCAATCAATCAGATTCACATCATTCTCAATCACCATATCAACATCTATACATTCTCTCAGCCTTTCATAAGGCAACACATTATGCTCACTTGCTACACAAAAAATTACCAATCCTTCAAATTCTTGTATACATCATATCCTCAAGGCAACAAAACACTTATTCTAAATCAGATTCCAAAATGTCAATAAGCAAACTTTAATCATTGAAAACAGTATAAACTTCTCAAATAGAACCAATTCATTTTCCTTACAAGGAAAACTAACAAAGACCAATCCTTCTTGCTATCAACTAGTTAATTAGTCCTTCAAGACACAAGATTCATCATGTTTTGAGAGAAATCAATTCAATACATCAGTGTATAAATATCAGATCTACCTGCTCTGTAAAGATACCAAAACACACAATAGAATCATCATTCTCAAAACAATATGCACTACCTTTACAACCCTATTCAAGCATAAATTCTACTGTAACTCCATCCAAATGACAAGGTTCAAATATTTAAGGTCACTCACTTCCCTATACACACAAATTTCCATTGTCCATGAAATCTAAACATTAATTAGCAATAGACATCCATACCCTAGATCGGGTGAACCACTCACACTAGGTTCAAAACCAAGATCCAAAGGTAGATTTAGAGTCCTCTTAATGCCCATACCATCATATCAAAAACTCATAATGATTTATACAAGAGAAACTAGCATATTTCAAATTGCATGCCTAAGAAAGGCTACTAGAATAAGGCTATTTTACAAAGCATCCACATTTTTTCCAACTCCAAATTGTTAGAAAACCTAAAATAGTCAAAGTAAGGTCACAAAACACCATATTTATCCACTTTCATATATTGAAAGACCCATTTAGAAAGTGTATTAACAAACCCTTAATTTTAGACTGGAAACACCCAAAACAGTGAGGGTTTTGTGATTATCACCCTTAAAAGCCTCCAATACTCTGGAAAACCATTGAAACATGCTTCATTGTGTCTGAAAATTCCTTTAGAAACATATCCTTGGACATGCATACAATATTTCTCCAATACCCTGCTGGAGACCTTCATTTTCAAGAGGAAAACTTAGAAAATTAACTTTAAATCAGCAACACAACACCATATTCTTGATACCCTGCACTCACACAAAACAAAATCACATAAAGGAAACCCTACTTATACCATCCCACCATTTCTACTAGGCTTACATAGTGGGATGGGCCTTAAACTTCTTTAGGGACTCTCAAAATCACAATGAAACTAACTCTACCCAAGACATAGGATTGTCCTTGATTCTTTTGCTGCTTAAAACTAACTTTCAGACTCTTTGACAATGAAAACTACTCTGTCTCAAATGAGATTACACAACAACTAACTCTTGGATTTTACCAAATTAGCAATACAAGTTAGGAGAAATAGAAATAATGCTTGCTAACTAAGAAAAATAGGGCTTTTATTCAAGATTTTGTTACAATAATTTCAAGATTCTTCTCTTCCACACCTTGCAATGCTTTTTATAACTTTTCCCCTCTTAATAACTACCTTTTCTAACTTCTCATCAGTTCAAACTGCCTCTTATCTCCTAATATGCTTGATTTATGCCTTTTTGTTTACATAATATTGCATTATTTGCATTTTCACCTCCTAGTGACTTCTTTTATGATTTGATTACATTGAAATTAGCCTTTTCATGGCCTTGACATACAAATTTAGACTTAAACATGTAAATTTAACATATTAGCCTTTTGAAGGCATTTACAAGATCTAGGTGCTCTTGCACCAATATATATGTTGATATTTTTTTCTTTGCATACATTCGGCCAAGAATAAATATGTTTATCAATTGATGATATTGCAATAATTTTTACATGTTTGAAACATTGCAGGTGAAACACCACAAAGCTATGTGGTGCAATGGTCATAAATTTCGAATCAAAATGTTGGATGACACGAAGAAAAATTGTGATTCTAGTATAACTGCAGTCTTTCAGGTGATTGATGTTTCATCTAGAAGTGACATACATCCAGAAGTCTCAAAAAATTGATACTATGGGATTTTGGATGATATACTTGAGTGTGACTTTAAGTCCTTCAAATTAGTTATGTTCGTTGTCCTATGGTTCAGGCTACGATTGAATGCAAATGATCCTAAGAGAACTGTTATTGAACATGATAATTTGGATTTACCATGTTTAATACAAGGTCGATCAAGCGAGCTGGAAATGAGCCCTATGTTCTTCCAAGCCAATGTGAGCAGGTATTTTACTCAGAGGTTTCAGGTAAACTGGGTTGGTCATTTTTTGGTAGACATGATCCAAGAGGAAGGCCGGTAAAGTATAATGTGGTGGAAGAAGAAGATACTGAAGAACTAGAAGATGATGTAGATGATGATCAGGATCAATAGTTAGTTGATGATGTGCCTAATGAAGATGTCGAAGAGGAGGAACTAGATCATGATGATGTTGGATTTAATGTTCATGAAGATGATATCCATGTGGATGATGACATTATCGAAACTGATATCAATGACGATGATGATGATATGACCAATCCTTACAATGTCGAATCTAGATTGGATGATACAAACAAAGAGTTAGATGAAGAAGAAGATCAATGACATTGAAATGTATGAGTTATGCGCTTATATTATCTATTTGATATTAATTTCTTGATAGAGTTATATTTGACTTATGTGGTTATATAATTAATTCATGATGCTTACATTGACATATGTATGAGTTATGCAATTATATTATCTATTTGATATTAATTTCTTGATAGAATTGTATTTGACTTATGGGAGATGATTTTATGAATTTTTATCCATGTGCAAACCTAATGGGTTGTGTCTAAACATTGAATATAAATGATATACACACACATATATATGTATGTATGTATGTATATGTATTTGAAAATTTAAATGTAAATGCAATTACTGGATGCTCTCCTAGAACAATAAATGCAACATATCATTAAAGAAATCTATATCTATGTATATAAATGTGTATTTCTAAATGCAAGTGTAAATGCAAAGAGCATATGGTTTTGTAGTGTTATAGATACAACATATCCATAAATTAATGTAATTGAAATTCTAAAGTCTTCAACACATAATTCAAACTGTCAGGCACAAAAATTGTTTACAACTTGTGTAAACATCCAAGTGAATAATTGACAAACTCTCTTGAGATAGAATGACAATTCTAGTTATGTGATTCTTCTGATTAATCCAACTAACACTTACCAATTGTTGTGATTGATTAAAAGATTTTAATCTCTTCTTGAGAGAACCAAATAACCAGATCACACATATATAGTAAATGTACAATGATAAATAGAGTATAAACTTGTTATATCAATTTAAACAATAGAGAAGCATTAGAATGGAGACAATCAAATAACTACATAAATTTAACAAACAGTTGATACCAAAATCTTAATCCGTGACTTAGATATCTTCATTTACTCCATCAAAATACATGCATCTGAGTCTCTGTTTATGAAAGCATTTTGCTAGAAAGCTATCTACTGAATATCTCCTAACGCCTATATTTGTTGCATTACTATGGAAGAGATATAAATACATCAAAACTTGGAAGGGACACGTCCCTTCACAAATGTTTTATTTTACTTAACTAATTAAAACAAGAGATTAGGCTCTATTTAGCCATAGATGAACATTTGATAAATGATGTAGATAATCCTGTCGTTCATGAGTATCGACATCTCCTAATGCATTCTTGACCGATATTTCCACCTTTATCATCCTTTCATTCTGCTTGCAGCTCTCATCCAATGTCGAATCCTTCCCTGTAGCATTTTCCAGAATTCTCTACAGCATCAATTCACATTCTTTGATCTACTTGGCTTTCTCTTTCAACTTTTCTCCATCTTCAAATAGTGTAGGCAGTCCCATATTTCATAACATCAACAACCCATTTGCATCTTCTTACAGTTCCTCATAAAGGTCCTTGTGTTTCTTTATAATATGGTCACCCATACCAATGGCCACACTGTCAAGAACATCTCTTTTATTTAATTCTCAGAGCTTTTCTTGAATCCTTCCATCAATTCTCTTGTTTTCCTGCCCTATAACATGGTTCTTTGAATATGCTCCCCATAGCTTATTCAACCAAATCATTAAGTTGGCCTGTGTTTTTTTATTATTATTGTAGCGAGTGTGTCATACTTACCTTGTGAATATGTAGTTGACTCATCCCAATGATCTTTTACCTGTGATCTTTCACCATGTGTTATTAATTTAGGAGGCCCCATTGTGACTCCTAGCATGTCCTTCAAATGATCATTTTATCTGATGATCCTTTCATTACTCATTTTGTACATTTCCTTTTCTTTAATCAACATTTGTATTTGGGCTTTATTTAGTTTTGCCACATTAATCCCAATGTCTGCAGTCGCCACAGGATCTACCTCTCCAACCTTTAGAGTCATGACATGTCCAAATGCTTTCTCAGTATCAATCACCACTGACTTTCTATGAGGTGGATACAAGGCCCATATCATGAGTGTTCCTTCATCTGGGTTATATTTGGATCCAACATATATTTCTATCACCCCCTCTGGACTAAGCTTGTGTGTGGCACTATTATCTTTTAAGAAGCTATTAAAGACCAATTCAGAATTAAAATCCAGCCTTGGAAAGATCATAACTCTAGCATCCTCTAACATTTTCCTTCCTTTATTGGGGGTCATATTAGCCATTTCTCTACCCATAATTAATTTCACATTATTTAGTAGTTGCTCCTCATTGATTGGTGTAATATTATCAACTGTCTCCCTTATCTCCTTGCCCTTTTGTTTATACAAGAAAGATTTGAATTCTAAAGAATTCACAAATTCATTGTCTGCTACAAATGACCTATATTCCATCTCTCTGGTGTTTGTATCTTGGCTCTCTTCAACACTTGGTTCTCTAGGAGCGCAGTTGTAATCTTGAGTTTTTAATCTGGAAATCCTACTGGGTAGGTCTTGTGGCATATCTTCTCTAGATTCCTCATCTCCAGAAAAAGGGAACCATGTATCTGGAAACCCTTGGTTGTATTCCTCCACCTCTCTCTCTGCTTCCTCTACCTCCAAATTTCTAATCATGTCATCAAACTGATAAGGCACATGATCATATCCTCCAAAGTTTATCCTTTGTTTGGCATAATTGATATATCCCTCTAGATCAAAACCTTTTCTTGGTGGACCCTTATTCATATTATACTGCATTAATTTGTCAAGGATCAAATCATATCCTTCCTTTGCAAGCACAATAAAATCACCAAAGCACAGAGTACTAGGCATAAATGCCTATTTCCCGAATGAACCAAAATTCATGAAACTAGAAAAATCCATTTGTCTTAGAATTTCCAAATATGCAATCCTATCCAAGACTATTTTAGGAAAAATGAATGGAGAATCCTCAAAACCAAACACCCTTACAATAGTAGCATCTTCCAAGCAATACCAATCTCCCCAATTGTGATTAGTTGGTCCATTAAAGTCCTTAGGTCTAAGGAAGTGTTTTATTTCATCAGATAATGAGTGCGCACAAGGATGACTGTAGAATTGATATACTAGCTTTATGAAATATTCTTCAAAATACAAGTAACTAGAATTACCAAACCTATTGTCCCAAATGACAGTTCACAATTGAATGGGTAACAATTTTTCGTCTTTATCAAACTATGAAACCTTCAACTTTTTTGGCCAAATCCCTAACTCTTGTCTGAAGTACAATATTAGATGCATTAAAAGAGAATAATTCCTAAGGTGCAAAAAAGGGGATTTATTCTTGGTTGCCATCAATGCTAAGTCGAGTTCCTTGGAGACAAATGAAGCATAGTCAAAAAACCTAGAATTATGACATTGAATGTTAACTGCAATTACTATGGGAACAATGGAAATATACTCAGGAACTTCCATACCCAACACTTGTCCTATCGAGAAATAGGTATATCTCATATAGGGCTCGAATAAGTCCACATGGAATGGAGGCCCATCGCCATCGTCAAGTGGGACAATTTTACCATCTTGTTTAATTCTATGTAAGGGAAACCTCCAACCCTTGTAAGTGGTGTTCATTCTCCAAATCTCCTTTTCCAACTCTCCATTCATAATTTTCTCATTACTCCACCCTTCCAACTTAAAAACCTCACTTATTGAAGCCTCTGATATGTATATGTAGGGTTTCCCAGATGGTCTGCATATGGCCTTAAGTTTTGAGTCATAGTGGGTGGCCAACAATTTTACCAGCTTTGTATTGACAAACACATTAGGGAAAACCATCTTTCCCAAATTTAGATGCCACGGATTACAAACTGGCTCAAAATGATCTTTTCGGTGAAAGTGGAATCTAAATAATTCATAGCCTCTTATTGGGGTCCAAATGTCTCCTATGTGCTTGCATTTTCTGTCTAATTTTTCCACTTCCACCTCAGTTGCGTGGAGCGCCTACCTATGGACCTAGATCCAGGCAATTGGTCAATTAAATCTTGATTCAGCTTTCGTTCAGCACCCTCCGACTCAATTCTAGACTCAACTTTCTGCTTCTTACTCTTAGGGTGACTGCTCTCACTTTGTTTTCTACCTTTCAACTTCCCCGAGCTAGTGGCTTCCATATTACTCGTTTAAATTGCAAAAATGAAAAAGTTAAAATGCAGAGGACTTACTGGTTTTGATTGAGGTCTTTCAACTAATACAATTCTCTAGCCCTTTGTTTGTCTCCTCATTTCCTTCGCTACCAATTCACAACAATGTTCATTTTGCAACGATTTCCTTTCAATTTATGAAATTACCTATACTCTGTGGCACCATTAATGTTTTAACTCCAGGGATGAATGTAACATATTTTTGAATTCCTTACTGTCACATCAAATGAATTGGTCAGAAAGACACCTTCAAACTTTGGGCGATCTATACATTAGGCCCCAACCAACGTTCACTGAATACTCTGCTGATCGGGGTAACACTCTACACATCTGACCGATGTTAACATTTGTCCCATAGACATTTGCAAGAGTCACCCCGACAATCATTTTGGTTCATTTGTTTCTTCATCGGCCTAACTTTTAGTATCGCTAACACATTCAGTGGTTCCTCCGATGTTATAAGTCTCACTGATATCTTTTATTTTGGTCTTGAATATGTCACCAGAACTCTTGTCGATATCCTCCTGTCGGTGTAACTTAGCAGGTCAGGTGAACATTCAGGATTTACACCGATTGCACATGTCTCGCCGATATATTCCTAGTGCTACTGTCAGTGAAAGAAATGATGGTCTTGCCGATGAAACTTCATCGATGAGACTTAAACGTTCGGTCCAGCATATATTTTTCATGCTGAGATGACTTGTCTTGCTGATAGATTATCTTCATTGATGAGACCATAAGCCAATCTCCCTGATATGTCTTCTTTAGTAATCTTGATCGCTACAACAGTTTTGATATCTCATCAATGTGCTAAAAAGTACTTGTAACCCATAATAGGTCGGGAAGACCCATACTAGCTCATGCCGATGTGATTTGTTTGCCACAATATCTTTGATCAAAAGGATTTTCAGGAGTAGAAAAAGGTGACCATGGGTAATTATATTTTGTAGGGCCAATTACATCCTTTTCTGACTCAAAATGTAGTTAATTATAGGTAAATCCAGATTGAGGTTCAGATTAATTTGAAAATCGTGGGAATCGTCGAGAGGATGCGGGGAAGATGGTGAAGATCGAAGAAGTCGAAGTCAGGATCGTCGTGAAGATCGAAGATCGAGGATCGTAAAGATCATAAAGTCATCGCGTCGAAAGAGATCGAAATCCGAGATCAGAGTGGGAGAGAGAAGAGGAAACTAAGGAGATGGAGTGAACAACAAAGAAAGGGGAGAGGGAGAATAGCTCAATAGATAGAGGGGGAAGAGGGAATATATAGCATGAATGGTGGAGATATAGAGAGATAGAGGGAGAGAGAAAGTATAGATAGGTAGGAGATATAGAGAGAAGAGGGGGAGATATAGAAGAGGGTTTAGGGTTTAGGGAGATAGAGAGCAACATGGAGAGATATATCAATCACGCTCCCTATATCTCTATCTATTCATCCTTATCTCTTTATCTCTCTACCTTTCTCTATCTCTTTGTCTCCCTTTCTATTTGTATGTTTCTCATTATCTCCCTCTCTCTCTATATTTTCTTCCCTATCTATCTAAGTTCATCTCTTTATCTCATTCTCTATATTTTTAGTTTCTATATCTCTTTCTATTAGCTGAAACTATAATAAAGGTGAAACTCGAAATCGTTAAAGGATCGGTAAAGGCGAAAAAGTCGAAGGATCGGCGTCGAAATTATCCGAAGTCATCGAAGCGGATCGAGGATCGACAAGGTAAAGTCGAAAGGATAAATCGAAAGATTCAGGTTCAGGTTCGAAGTCAGAGCAACATGGAGATATATCAATCCGCTCCTATATCTCTATCTATTCATCCTTATCTCTTTATCTCTCTACCTCTCTATCTCAGCAATGTTCTCATTATCTCCCTCTCTCTCTATATTTTCTTCCTATATTTATCTTTGTCTCCTTAAGTGTGCAATGGGTACATTGAAGAGGTCTTAAAGGAGAACTATCATATCTTTAATCAAATGGCATGATACCTTGAGCATAACTCCCCAAGGATACATGCCATCCTTAGATTGTTGACATGAAACAACCAATCAAAATTTAGTTTCTCTTTTCCCTCTCTCTTTTCCTTTGTATCTCTTATATTTCTCTCTCATGCTCTCTCTCTCTCCTATCTATCTAAGTTCATCTCTTTCTCTCATTCTCTATCTTTTTAGTTTCTATATCTCTTTCTATTAGCTAATAGGCTACATATATTGTGAGATTTGAGCTTGAAACAAATCTCATGCCTGGAAACCACTATTGTGTCGTTGGAAAACAAAGTTTCAATTGCCATTTAATGGTAAACCAGCTATAGTGTAATGGTAAAATCCTCTAAAATATTAGGTAAAAGCCTATATATACTATTATATAATAATAAATATAATTATATTATATATAATTTAATATAATATTACTATTATATTAAATATATATTATATTAATTATATTTTGCATTGGGATAACACCAAGGAAAATATAGAATATATACTTTCATGAAGAAAGAACATGAATGTTTATTATTAATCTACAAGAATGAGCTATGAAATATAAATCTAATATAGCTAATATATATTTAACTAATATATACTTAAATATAATGTGGAATATTAAAACCTAGCTAAATGGCGCCATAATTTTCAATTTAATTAACATACTCTAAAACCTAAAGAAACCAAGTTGTAGCTCGTCAAATTGGAGAAGTGAAAGGTCAATACCAATGTTGACGAAGAGTTTGGAGGAATGAAAACAAGGTCAATACCAGCACCGAGGAAGAGTTTGGAGTTAAAACAAGGTCAATACCAGCACCGACGAAGAGTAGAGAAGTGAAAACAAGGTCAATACTAGCGCTGAGGAAGAGTTTGGAGGAGTGAAAACAAGGTCAATACTAGTGTTGAGGATGAGGTTGAGGGAACTCAGGGAAAATCAATGACCAAGGGACAATGAGTATTGTAAGTTTGGCACCCCCATTCTCTTTAACCTGCAATTTTCATGCCTAGTTTCCAAAGATCTTCTCGTACATTGGCACCCCCAAAGGTCTAGGATTTCATCACACATAGCCTTCATTGCATGATTATGAAGCAATTGTAGACTTAGTCTAAGTATATGCTAGGATAAGCTAGATCTAATGAATGGAAATAGATGCATACAATTATTCTTGAATACCTCCACCACAAACATATGCAAGGAAAGGTCTACTCCCTTCTTGGTAGTGATAACCTCATCCACACACAACCCTTAAAAATTATGAATAGAGGAATATAATATTTGAAGAAATCAAATTTGATTCTCTCCTACCTGATGCAATTAGTCATTTTATCCTTACAAACATTTATAGTGATTACTAGAGGCACATAGACCAATTCTTCATAATAGAAGAATTTGATCATACTTTTCCAATGATGGCATTATGAGAAAACCTTAGGTTAAATGAATAATTCCTAGCTAATTTCTTTAAATCATGTCCAACTGTTTAAGAGAATACTGCTGCTATGTGTACTTGGATACCATGGAAAAAGGCTCTTTGGGCTCTCTCATCAATCAAGGTATTGTTAAATTTTAACACCTAAAAGTGAGAATGAAGAATCTTTCCTAGGATGGTGGCCATCCCATTATAGATCTTAGAGTTGTTAGAGATATTTTTGTTTCAAAGTAGAGATTGGACCATCAAATAGTGTCACCATGACTCTACCAATATATCCATCAAATTGACAAACCCTAACTTAACAACCACAAATTCATAAGAAAATTGCCCCTGTCAACCCTAGGGCATCAATTCAATGCCAAGTTTCTTGCTTTAACAGACCCCTAAATGCAACGAACCTCTATCATACCATGTTACACACCAATCCACTGAGTTACAGTTCCAAGATAGTGGGTGGATTGGTGGATGTCATTTCTATTTAGCCCTTAAACCCTTACACAGGCAAAACAGGGCAATCCATGTATTTGATTGTTTTCTCCCACAAGATAGTGATCTCAGAGCATATCAAGCTTGTACAAACACATATATTTATCTACACCAATGATCTCAGAGCATTTCAAGCTTGTACGGATCCATACAACACAAAAGAACTTCAAAAAAATAGTAAAAACACAAAAAATTACTTCAAGAACCTGGTATTTGATATGAAATTTTGGTATCAACAATTGCAATGGGATGGGAATACAATATGATATAAGTGGGATAAGAAATGCATCATTTGAAGCATCAAACCAATATGAAAAGATGAAAGAAAGTGCTAACCCCTTAAACTGAAAAAGTTTCTTTTAACTTTAAGTTTGTTGGGTAGCCAATTCTTTTAAGTTATCAAATCCTATCATCATAAATAATGAAAATGTTGTTTCAAATGACTATGAGCACTAACCTTCACTATTTGAAGATGTTGAAACCTTGTCATAGAGAACTAGACCATTGATGCAACCACTCATCCTACCTTAAAACATACCAAAAGTCTCCTAGCAATTAGACATAGGAAGATTTAAGATGACTTAAACAATTTTTATTGCCAAAGCGTAAACTTATGATGACTTAACCAGGCCTAGTACACACTCCCTCCTTGTTAACCACTTAGACATATGGAAATTAAATGTAAATTTTCTGCTATTTTTAGTCATGTAGGTGTCCAATAAACCACTTGGTGGTGTTTCCCTTCAAGTTTATTTACTTGAATGAAGAGAAAAAATCCTTTGATTACAATTACATAATACATTTGAGGCCTTGGTTGTGTAACTAGTGGACCATAGTTACATTTAACACTTGTTACAAAGTTTGGGAGTTAAAACATTAAGTAGATTTTATTTGTGATGGACACATTTGGATGGTAGTAACAATAACTTGCAATCTATCAAGACTTGATTACCTTATAACCTATCAAATTCTAGCGATGAAATGATAGATTTATCATAATGTCACCTTGGGATCACATCACCATGAAATAACTTCATCCAACATCCTTATGAGTGCAGGTACCACCAAATAGGTATTTGTCAGATCTGTCTTCCTCGAGCGAGGGATATTCAGGAAGAGAAGAGGAAAGTGAGAAATGTAGTAGGTCTAAAAGAGTGAGATCAACTAGAGGTCAAAAGATTAGAAGAAAATTCTGTAAACACATGGAATTTTTTCTTGCTGAAGGGGGGTCATGTTCTTATGATGATGAGAGCATAGGCGACATCGAGGTGCCCTTGAGGTACAAACATCTACATAAACAATGGGTACCCAAGGAACTTCCTCCAATAAACACTTATTTTTGTGTCAACAAGAGGATATATCGCATAGCACCATCGTCATTACATGGTTTGGGCTTATTTTGCATGGACGACATAAAGGTTTGTTATGACAAAGTTATTGAATTGATGGAGTATGTCAGACCTTGTTACAGTTACAAAGATTGGATGCAGTTGGTTCGATATACACGAAGTATGTGTAGGTATGCACTATCAATAAATTATATATAGCTAAAAGATAAGGATCAAAATAAAGGAGTGGCTATGTACATTGATGGAAGGCCAAAAGCATCAGGGAATATTGCAAGGTTTATGAACAGTACACAACCTGGGTCAACAAATAAGCAACCCAATTGCATATTTGAGGCGCGCGAGGGAAACTGTGTATTCGTATGTGCGATAAAATCAATAACTGCAAGAGAAGAGTTGCTAATCGATTACAATTTGAATCACTTAGTTACAAACACAATTACGATGGGGGTGGTATGTACTATGTACCATTTTACCCAACCTCTAATTAATGACTCCAATATACCATTTTATTCTTATGTTTTTTTTCGTAAGTCTATTGGTTTCATTTTGGTAATACTTTTTTATATTTAATTTTTGTCATAGCGGAACATTGATCATACGGGAAAGGATCCGGCCCAGAGCACAGAGCACGATGCATCTTCAGCTGCTTCTACCTGATAGGTTTACCTCATTGTAATTGTACAAATTAGATACGAGCAAAATGTTTTATTTTTATATTTTTTTATAAGTTCCTTGGGTTAATTTCGATAATGTTTTGAATATTCTTGATGCAGTCAGCTGATCGAGGAAAGGAACCCGTGATGAGAGAACATCCATGAGGAATGCAGTTAATATTATGTGATGATGACGCCATATTTATCCAAGCCCTCTGATATGGTAAGGAAGACCAAAAAAAATGCAATGAAAATCCTTAAGTTGATATTCATAGTCACCTCAAATAAATGAGATAAGAGAGAGGATTAAAATATTGACTGAGAGAGCACAAAACTTGCAAGTAAGCTGTCATGAGGTCTTTAATTATAACATAGTTCATTCATGGTTTTATATTTTGTACTCTTTTATGTCATGAACTAAAATATGTGTTGTTTTTATAGGATTTTTTGCATCCTCATGATGTTGTTGGCCATGATCAAGGTACTCCAGGTGTTGCCCAAGGAGTAGGAGTTGGTACAAGTGTCAATCTTGATCT
>VDFB02282560.1:0-61032 GCA_007258455.2 Sequoia sempervirens | reverse complement strand
AAACCACATCCTTTACCATAGGCCCAACCTTGATTGGTAAAGTAACTGATCCTTTAGATGAGCACTCCTCTTCATAATATGCCTTTATGTTTTTCTTTTTCTTTGGATCAACTGCATTTTCAGAGAACCCTAATTCTATGATCAATTTCTGAGTACAAATATTAAGACCTACTCCTCTGTCTATTAGAACTCACTTGATCTTAACTTTATGGACAAGGACTTCAATGTGTAAAGGTGTGTTATGTGGTTGTCGGATGGATGGATCATCGTTCTCAGTAAAAGTGAGAGTGTGAGGAGAGGTGATGTGTCCCACCATAGCTTGGAATTGATCCACATGTAGGTCGGTAGGCACTGTAGTAGTAGCAAGCGATTTATCTAGGATAGATTTATGCTTAGGAGATAGGCATATAAAATCAAGTATAGAAATTTACGTGAGCATTTTACCTAAATAATCTATGAGGGTGTATCGTGAAGTTGGTGCAACTGGTTTTAGGTTAGGACCTCTAAGGGTAACCGTGCCTTTGTAGATAGTAATATTGCAATCAAATTATTTTCCTTTTATAATGAAAGTGTTCACATGATTATCAACCTCACTAATGTTAGTTATGATACAATCATACTTAGTAGTAGTATAGTTCACAGCATCACTAGATTCAAGGGCCTTTCCTTTGTCCTTGTCATGCTTAGGGAAATGGTTTTTAAACATCTCGTGATCAAAGTTACTAGGAGTGTGTCTGTCAACTGTTATCTTACCGTCATCAATAAGGTCTTGTATCAGATGTCAAAGTTCACTACTGTATTTGACTCCACTTTCTGACGAATGTTTGTTGAACTGTTGACAAACTATTGTCAAAATTTTGACAAATCTCTTGAAAAAAATTCGTCGTTGAATTTTCGTCAGTATCCCAACGAGCTTCAAAACGTTGAATTCATGACTAAACTTTGTCAGTTGTGGCCACAAAAAAGGGACCTCCTATTCGTCGAAATATCGACGAACATTGCATCAATCTAGTGACGAACAGTAGCCATAACACACATGGCATGCCTCTGCCAAATTGTCGAAACAACATGAGATGTTTGTTGAAATTGCGACCAAGTTTCGTCGAAAGTCAAACAAACATTCATCATTTCTTTGACGATCTCGTCATCAGAATGAGATCAAAATTGCATTGGAGCTATAGCTATATCGAGAGGACTAACTTGTGGTCTCATCGATGAGCACAAGGAAGTATATTAGCGAGACTTATACCATTGGGGTAAGTTCTAAATGTTTACCCAACCCGCTATGTCTTGCCGATATATTCCCAGTGCTCCTATCAGTGAAATAAATGATAGTCTCGCCGATGAAACCTCATTCGTGAGACTTAAACGTTCAGGCTAGCATATATTTTTCATGCTGAGATGACTTGTCTTGCTAATAGATTATCTTCATCAATGAGACCATAAGCCAGTCTCCCCGATATTCTGACAAACATTCGTCATTTTTTTGACGATCTCGCCATTGGAATGAGATCAAAATTGTGTTGGAGCTATAACAATCTTGTCATACTTTTTTTTTTCATTGGACTGTGTCATCAAAATTTTGACGAAACATTGCAGTTTTTTTTTTAAAAGATTTATCGGGAGGACTGACTTGTGGTCTCATCGATAGAGCACGAGGAAGAATATCGGCGAGACTTATACCATCGGGGTAAGTTCTAAATGTTTACCCGACCCTCTATGTCTCACCAATATATTTCTAGTGCTCCTGTTGGTGAAAGAAATGATGGTCTTGCCGATGAAACTTCATCGGTGAGACTTAAACATTCGATCCAACATATATTTTTCATGTCGAGATGACTTGTCTTGCTGATAGATTATCTTTATCGATGAGACCATAAGCCAATCTCCCCAATATGTCTTCTTTAGTAATCCCGATGGCTACAATAGTTTTGATGTCTCATTGATGTGCTAAAAAGTGCTTGTAACCCATAATAGGTCAGGAGGACCCATACCAGCTCATGCCGATGTGATTTGTTTGCCACAATATCTTTGATCAGAAGGATTTTCAAGAGTAGAATGAGGTGACCGTGGGTAATTATATTCTATAGGGCCAATTACATCCTTTTCTGACTCAAAATGTAGTTATTATTGAGAAATTTACATGAGTACATCATTATAAAATTTTGAGTAAATCATTATATTCTGTAGGGCCAATTCACATAAACTACTCAAAACTAGGGAAATGCAGAATCAACGATGCCTCAATTGCTGAACCAATCGTTTGAATGATACGATCAAAAACACTTTCTCTTTCAAATTCAAATGAACACCACTGGAGAAGTGACTTATAGATGATACATGCAGCTATAGGTCTTCCATTATTAAAGCCAACATCTTCTGCGATATACTCGATCAATGCATCTTGATTTTCCTAAAACCAAAATAACAAAAAAATGTAGTGTAAGGGAATTAAAAAATTGCCAAAGCTTTATAATATAATGTGCCTAAGCAAAAAAGTTATATAACTAGAAATACAAATAGAAGAGATAGATACTCCTCCAGAAGGTCAGAATCATATACTTGTTGTCTGTTAGTGAGAGTCTTCTGTGGCCTTTGCTCTCCATCAGTGAGCTCTTTCAAGGCAGACATAGGAGTCTGTGAATTTTGCTAGACACATCTATTGGTTAAAATATTATTGAAAAATAATATTACTTATTTAAAATCAAGAGAAGGAGATAACTAAAATTATACATAAAAAGATATAATTTTTTTATATTGGGCAACCATGAGTGTATGATCATGATGGCATTTACCATTTTAAGGTACAAAAATGAACAATACATAATGACAAGTGGAAACTTAACCTCCTTGAGTTAACAACACAAGCCAAACTAGCTTTGGTCTCTACTAAATAATGTTGCAAGATCATTTCCCACACACAAAAATTTGTGCTTCTGACAGTCCACAAATGCACCTACACAAGTAAGTACACACAATAATAATGCTCACAAAAATGCCAACCCCATTGCAGCAAGAAAGGTTCAACAAGATATTGTAGCAATACAAAGACATCTTTCTATCCCTCTCAGTCCTCTATCTATCTCTTTATATTTGCTAATATAAACTTATATTATACGAAGACAACACATAAATGATAACTATTTGGTGGTATGACCATTCAAAGGATTACAAGTTAGCTTCACATGCATTAGAAAACACCATACATGACATGTATTTGCTGATATAAACTTATATTAAGTGTTGATCATAGAATAGATTGCTATAGCACTCCGGAATTGAGCCAAATGTCATAAAATAACTATCAAAGTATTAAAGAACAACAAAGTAGCTTGCAAGAATGAAGAGGAATGCTGGTGAAAATTTGTGAGATAGTATTTATCCATCTTGAGGTTGCAAGGTCTGAAACATGGATGAATTTTCATACTGAATTGTAAATTCACTTTTACAAAATATTCCAAAAGTTGTAGTATAGGAAAATAATTGGAATTACAAAAAGAACAATTGTATGAGAGTAGACAAAATGTTGCTTTTGTTTCAGAGGTAGTGTTTAATACAATTATAGCAATATAGAGAGGACGTGTAATAAGATCAATACCATAACAACAAAAGGGGGGGAATTGAAAAAAAATCACATTTGTGTCTATATCCATGTCCATGCAACTCTTATTGAAACTAGTGTATTGTTATTTATTGTTGCACGTACAAGTCATGTATTGTTATTCTTCCAAAACTTCTCAGACATCCAATCAACTACTTATATACATGCAACTCCTTTCTTGTGCCTTCCTAGATATATCCAAGATCATAGGGTTTGGATACAACAATATATGTAGTACATACTTATGTATTGAATAGAGTTCTCTTCCTAGTCTATATGTTTAAGAATTTTAAGAATAATGAATAAATATAACATAGTATAAAGAATGATTGTTAATGATGGTTGTTTAAACTTACACACCCCTTTTCACCCCCTATTCATTGTAAACTATGCATAACTTGAACATATTAAAAAAACTATAGCCCACATTGACATTGTATGCCACATTAATCCAACCATATGACAAAAGATAAGCGATCTAGCCTCTTGAATGAATGTAAGTAGAGAAATTTTTGCATACCTGTAGATGGTACAAAATTTCATGGTTAAGTGGAAGCCTCCCATCAACAACAAGATCCAAATATTTGTGTATCTATCTCAATCAAGCCTCTAAACCCTTCAAAGCTGTCAATTTTTCCACTAACCTGTTATGTACAAAAGTCAAATTTTAGAGTTATGTCACCACTAAAAACAAAAGAAACAGAGCTTTGAAATCAAATCCACACACAACACAATGTGGTATTCATAGAAAGCCATACAAACAAACTAAACTCAGAACATTGGAATGGAAACAACTTCAAATTATGATATAGAGTATGGATTCACTTCACTTAATTGGAGGCACATTTCACAATAATGGGTTCTTCATCTAAAACATCTGTACGAGGTTCAAATAGTAAACAAATTTATAAAAGATAGAGGAATTAAAAAGATACTTGGATGTAGTTGGATTGAAGGCCATAAACTGGTACATGTTTTTTGTGTAGGAGTCATATCACATCCACAAACATGGCAGAGCTATGCAAAGTAGGCGAAATTGGCTTGGAAAATGAAGGAATTAGGGTATAAAGAATCATTTTTTTGCCACCATACTGAAGAGTTAGCACTTTCTTTCATCTTTGCATATTGGTTTGATGCTTCAAATGATGCATTTCTTGTATTCAAAAGTTCATTACCTTATTGAGCTTCTCTTTGTTTCAGGAATAGTTTAATATTCTCTACTTAACAGGGCCAACCGCATGATGGTGGAAGCTCATTTCCCCCCCCCTCACATCACTCTCAATTCCCCATACCGGATCATATAACATTAATCATTCATTCATCCATTAATAACATATAACATTCATTCATTCATCCATTAATAACATATAACATTCATTCATTATCATATAACATTCATTCATTAACATATAACATTCATTCATTAACATATTCACATTCATTCATAATATGATTACAATCACTTTTTTTTGTTTCTTTTTTGAAGCTAAAAAAAGCTTAAGTGGAGTTTCATTTTCTAAATCATTTGTCCCCCCTTCAGTCGTTTTTCCCTTTTCTTGTGATCTTAATGTATTCCTAGTCATGTACTCATGATGTGGATGCCGTTGTAAGGGGGGGTCTGTTGCAATAACAAAGAAATGTTAAATTGATATGTTTTATTATTATTGTTACAAGTATTTCATTAATTAAAAGAACATTAGAGTGGTTCTCTTTACCTGATGGGGCCACATCATGTTCCTGATCTTCTCTTATAGCCTCATGCTCAACATGCTGAACACCCTCTAAATTGTGATATGGAGTTCAAACACGAAAGGTTACATTAATTAATACACCAATTGCAATTAAATATGTTTAAAAGAACATTAGAGTGGTTCTCTTTACCTGATGGGGCCACATCATGTTCCTAATATTCTCTAGTCTGATCATGCTCAACATGTTGATCACGCTCTACATGCTCTAAAGTTGAAACACGAAAGGTTACATTATTTAATACACCAATTGCAATTAAAGATGTTTCATTGTATTAATCTATACTATGTTTTGTATAGCACATGAATACATCCAGTACCAGGATGCACACCATGACCTTCATCTGCAGGTTGTGCTCCACCCTCACCAGGCTACGTTCCAATGTCATGTGCAGTATTATCATTGCTTGTCTGTTTAAAAAAAAAGTTACATAATTAATTTATGGTGGAAATTATCATTGAATAGATTGCACAAGTATTCAATTTTAAATAAACTTTATTGAGTTTATTTACCTGTGTGTTGGATGCAATGGAAGATTGTGTTTTCCCAGTCAAGACTCTTAGGTGTTCGGCCATAGATCCATAGCCTTGCTAGAAGGAAATCTTCAGGTCCTCTTCTGTGGGCACTTTGTTGAATTTAGAGCCCTGCATTTTTGCATAAGATCATGAATTTTGCTTCTATGGTGTGATAAAACCAAAATTGTTTGCAATTTATTATTTAGATGCAATATTTAATTTATTGATACTTACAATTCGTGCGGCTAATTTCATATAACCACTAGAGCCAAGTTTGTGTTGCCCATTTTTTTCTAGTCTTGCCTTTGTTTCCTTTGATGTGTCGGGCATCCTATGAAAAGTTTGAAATATGTTAGATTATGTAAAAAGAAAGAGTAATCAATATATAATTACATTGTTGATAGTATCACATACCTTCCTTGGCTCGGTAGTGTCTTTCCTTTTTTCTTTTCATCCTTCTCCTTTCCATCCGACAATAGGTCCTTCCACTCCCTCTCTGGAATCATGGGGGGACGCTCGTACTTTTTTTTCTTCTTTAAATGTGACCTATATTGGTCCCTCACATACTTTAGATAGGTACTAGCTTTCTTAGGGACCTTCGTTTAGTCGAATGTTTTATCATTGAACAACACATCTAAACGGTTAATAAGCTCATCTTTTAAATCTTCATTTTGGACATTCCACCATGTATGTATGGTGGGCCCAAAGAGCTCCAA
The DNA here is from genome assembly GCA_007258455.2 of Sequoia sempervirens. Taxonomy (NCBI): domain Eukaryota; kingdom Viridiplantae; phylum Streptophyta; class Pinopsida; order Cupressales; family Cupressaceae; genus Sequoia; species Sequoia sempervirens. The sequence continues at coordinate 54,451 of VDFB02282560.1, read as the reverse complement.
TGTAATATCACTTAGATGTTTATAAAAAAAATCATTTCCTACAAAATGATCATGGGATCATTAGTCTAAAAAGAGTGATCAATAAATAAATTTCAATTGGATTATATATAATAATAATTAAAACATTTTAAAGTACCTAGGACCTTCTCTATCTTTATGGGAACAAAATCCTCGGTCACCACAAAGGTGACCGGAAATGTTCCCGTACTAGTAATACTGGAAGATCCAGGAAATGTTGCTAAAACATCACCAATACTAGCTATGGCCTCTGCATCCCCAAGTACATGTCCTGACGCATGTTCTGGCATGTGTTCACTATGAGAGGTTGTACTACCCGATGCCTACATGCTATGTGTTGCTGACATTTGAGACGACAATACAGGCACAAATGATGGGGTTGGATGATGTGATGTATGCATAGGAAGATCAAGATCGACACTTGTACCAACCCCTACTCCTCGGGTAGCACCTGTAGTACCTTGATCATGGCCAACAACATCATGAGGACACAAATAATCCTGTAAAAACAACACATATTTTAGTTCATGACATAAAAGAGTACAAAATATAAAACCATGAATGAACTTATGTTATAATTAAAGACCGCATGACAACTTACTTGCAAGTTTTGTGCTCTCTCAGTCAATATTTTAACCCTCTCTCTTATCTCATCTATTTGAGGCACTATGAATATCAACTTAAGGATTTCTTCATTGCATTTTTTTTGGGTCTTCCTTAACATATTGAGAGGGCTTGATAAATATGCGATGTCATCATCACATAATATTAACTGCACCTCCCTATGGATGTTCTCCTCTACTGCTGGTTCCTTTCCTCGATCAGCTGACTGCATCAAGAATATTCAAAACATTATCGAAATTAACCCAAGGAACTTATAAAAAAATATAAAAATAAAACATTTTGCTCGTATCTAATTTGTACAATTACAATGAGGTAAACCTATCAGTGTAGAAGCGGTGAAGATGCATGGGCTCATTGCTTCCGGCGGATCCTTTCCCGTATGATCAATGTTCACTATGACAAAATTAAATATAAAAAAGTATTACCAAAATGAAACCAATAGACTTACAAAAAAAACATAGAATAAATGGTATATTGGAGTCATTAATTAGAGGTTGGGTAAAATGGTACAGTACATACCACCCCATCGTAATTGTGTTTGTAACTAATGATTCAAATTGTAATCGATTAGCAACTCTTCTCTTGCAGTTATTGATTTTATCGCATTTACGAATAAACAGTTCCTCGCCTCGAATATGCAATTGGGTTGCTTATTTGTTGACCCAAAGTTGTGTACTGTTCATAAACCTTGCAATATTCCCGATGCTTTTGGCCTTCCATCAATGTACATAGCCACTCTTTATTTTGATCCTTATCTTTTAGCTATATATACTTATTGATAGTGCATACCTACGTATACTTCATGTATATTGAACCAGCTGCATCCAATCTTTGTAACTGTAACAGGGTCCGACATACTCCATCAATTCAGTAACTTTTTCCTAACAAACCTTTATGCCGTCCATGCAAAATAAGCCCAAACCATGTAATGACGATGGTGCTATGCGATATATCCTCTCGTTGACACAAAAATCGGTGTTTATTGGAGGAAGTTCCTTGGGTACCCATTGTTTCCGTAGATGTTTGTACCTCAAGGGCACCTCGATGTCACCTATGCTCTCATCATCATAAGAACATGACCCCCCTTCAGCAAGAAAAAATTCCATGCTTTTACGAATTTTCTTCTAATCTTTTGACCTCTAGTTGATCTCACTCTTTTAGACCTACTACATGTCTCTACTTTCCTCTTCTCTTCCTGAATATCCCTCACTCGAGGAAGACGTGAAAAATACCTATTTGGTGGTACCTGCACTCATAAGGATGTTGGATGAAGTTCTTTCATGGTGATGTGATCCCAAGGTGACATTATGATAAATCTATCATTTCATCGCTAGAATTTGACAGGTTATAAGGTAATCAAGTCTTGATAGATTGCAAGTTATTGTTACTACCATCCAAATGTGTCCATCACAAATCAAATCTACTTAACGTTTTAACTCCCAAACTTTGTAACAAGTGTTAAATGTAACTATGGTCCACTAGTTACACAACCAAGGCCTCAAATGTATTATGTAATTGTAATCAAAGGATTTTTTCTCTTCATTCAAGTAAATAAACTTGAAGGGAAACACCACCAAGTGGTTTATTGGACACCTACATGACTAAAAATAGCAGAAAATTTACATTTAATTTCCATATGTCTAAGTGGTTAACAAGGAGGGAGTGTGTACTAGGCCTGGTTAAGTCATCATAAGTTTACGCTTTGGCAATAAAAATTGTTTAAGTCATCTTAAATCTTCCTATGTCTAATTGCTAGGAGACTTTTGGTATGTTTTAAGGTAGGATGAGTGGTTGCATCAATGGTCTAGTTCTCTATGACAAGGTTTCAACATCTTCAAATAGTGAAGGTTAGTGCTCATAGTCATTTGAAACAACATTTTCATTATTTATGATGATAGGATTTGATAACTTAAAAGAATTGGCTACCCAACAAACTTAAAGTTAAAAGAAACTTTTTCAGTTTAAGGGGTTAGCACTTTCTTTCATCTTTTCATATTGGTTTGATGCTTCAAATGATGCATTTCTTATCCCACTTATATCATATTGTATTCCCATCCCATTGCAATTGTTGATACCAAAATTTCATATCAAATACCAGGTTCTTGAAGTAATTTTTTGTGTTTTTACTATTTTTTTGAAGTTCTTTTGTGTTGTATGGATCCGTACAAGCTTGAAATGCTCTGAGATCATTGGTGTAGATAAATATATGTGTTTGTACAAGCTTGATATGCTCTGAGATCACTATCTTGTGGGAGAAAACAATCAAATACATGGATTGCCCTGTTTTGCCTGTGTAAGGGTTTAAGGGCTAAATAGAAATGACATCCACCAATCCACCCACTATCTTGGAACTGTAACTCAGTGGATTGGTGTGTAACATGGTATGATAGAGGTTCGTTGCATTTAGGGGTCTGTTAAAGCAAGAAACTTGGCATTGAATTGATGCCCTAGGGTTGACAGGGGCAATTTTCTTATGAATTTGTGGTTGTTAAGTTAGGGTTTGTCAATTTGATGGATATATTGGTAGAGTCATGGTGACACTATTTGATGGTCCAATCTCTACTTTGAAACAAAAATATCTCTAACAACTCTAAGATCTATAATGGGATGGCCACCATCCTAGGAAAGATTCTTCATTCTCACTTTTAGGTGTTAAAATTTAACAATACCTTGATTGATGAGAGAGCCCAAAGAGCCTTTTTCCATGGTATCCAAGTACACATAGCAGCAGTATTCTCTTAAACAGTTGGACATGATTTAAAGAAATTAGCTAGGAATTATTCATTTAACCTAAGGTTTTCTCATAATGCCATCATTGGAAAAGTATGATCAAATTCTTCTATTATGAAGAATTGGTCTATGTGCCTCTAGTAATCACTATAAATGTTTGTAAGGATAAAATGACTAATTGCATCAGGTAGGAGAGAATCAAATTTGATTTCTTCAAATATTATATTCCTCTATTCATAATTTTTAAGGGTTGTGTGTGGATGAGGTTATCACTACCAAGAAGGGAGTAGACCTTTCCTTGCATATGTTTGTGGTGGAGGTATTCAAGAATAATTGTATGCATCTATTTCCATTCATTAGATCTAGCTTATCCTAGCATATACTTAGACTAAGTCTACAATTGCTTCATAATCATGCAATGAAGGCTATGTGTGATGAAATCCTAGACCTTTGGGGGTGCCAATGTACGAGAAGATCTTTGGAAACTAGGCATGAAAATTGCAGGTTAAAGAGAATGGGGGTGCCAAACTTACAATACTCATTGTCCCTTGGTCATTGATTTTCCCTGAGTTCCCTCAACCTCATCCTCAACACTAGTATTGACCTTGTTTTCACTCCTCCAAACTCTTCCTCAGCGCTAGTATTGACCTTGTTTTCACTTCTCTACTCTTCGTCGGTGCTGGTATTGACCTTGTTTTAACTCCAAACTCTTCCTCGGTGCTGGTATTGACCTTGTTTTCATTCCTCCAAACTCTTCGTCAACATTGGTATTGACCTTTCACTTCTCCAATTTGACGAGCTACAACTTGGTTTCTTTAGGTTTTAGAGTATGTTAATTAAATTGAAAATTATGGCGCCATTTAGCTAGGTTTTAATATTCCACATTATATTTAAGTATATATTAGTTAAATATATATTAGCTATATTAGATTTATATTTCATAGCTCATTCTTGTAGATTAATAATAAACATTCATGTTCTTTCTTCATGAAAGTATATATTCTATATTTTCCTTGGTGTTATCCCAATGCAAAATATAATTAATATAATATATATTTAATATAATAGTAATATTATATTAAATTATATATAATATAATTATATTTATTATTATATAATAGTATATATAGGCTTTTACCTAATATTTTAGAGGATTTTACCATTACACTATAGCTGGTTTACCATTAAATGGCAATTGAAACTTTGTTTTCCAACGACACAATAGTGGTTTCCAGGCATGAGATTTGTTTCAAGCTCAAATCTCACAATATATGTAGCCTATTAGCTAATAGAAAGAGATATAGAAACTAAGAAGAGATGAGAGAGAATGAAGAAAAGAGAGAGGGAAAAAGAAACTAGGAGAATTTTGATTGGTTGTTTAATGTCAACAATCTAAGGATGGCATGTGTCCTTGGGGAGTTATGCTCAAGGTAGCATGCCATTTGATTAAAGATCTGATAATTCTCCTTTAAGACCTCTTGAATGTATTCACATGAGACAAGATAAATAGGGAAAAATATAGAGAGAGGGAGAATGTGAAACATACAAATAGAAAGGGAGACAAAGAGATAGAGAGAGGTAGAGAGATAAAGAGATAAGGATGAATAGATAGAGATATGGGGAGCGTGATTGATATATCTCTCCATGTTGCTCTCTATCTCCCTAAACCCTAAACCCTAAACCCTCTTCTCTATCTCTCCCCCTTTTCTCTATCTCTCCTCCTCTACCTATCTATATCCCTTTGTCTCCCTCCCCCTCTCTATCTCCCCCTCTCTATCTCTCACCATATCTAGTCCCTCCCTATCCGCCCTATCCATTGACTCTCTATCACAATCTCTCTATCTCTTTTTCCATCCCCCTCTATCTCTCTATATCACCTTCTTCTCTATCTCTCCCCCTTTTCTCTATCTCTCCTCCTCTACCTATCTATATCCCTTTGTCTCCCTCCTCTGTCTCCCCTCTCTGTAAATGGCGACACAATGGTGGTTTCCAGGCATGAAGTTTGTTTCAAGCTCAAGAATCTCACAATGTATGTAGCCTATTAGCTAATGAGAAGAGATATAGAGAGCTAAAATATGAGGATGAGTAGAGATGGGCAGATGAATGGGAGAAAATAGAGAGGGAGATAATGGCTATACAAATAGAAAGGGGAACAAAGAGAATAGAAGGTAGAGATAAAGAATAAGGATGAATGAATAGAGATATAGGGAGCGTGATTGATATATCGCTCCATGTTGCTCTCTATCTCCCTAAACCCTAAAACCTCTTCTCTATCTCTCCCCCTCTTCTCTATATCTCCTCCTTTACCTATCTATATCTCTTTCTCTCCCTCCCCCTCTCTATCTCTCTATATCTCCCACTATCTATGCCATTCCCTCTTCCCCCCTCTATCTATTGAGCTATCTCTCCCTCTCCCCCCTTTCTTTGTTGTTCACTCCATCTCTCCCTAGCTCCTTCTCTCCTACTCTATATCTCTACCTCTATTTATCTTTTTGTCTCCCTCTCATTCCTCTCTCTATCTCTTTCTATCCATTTATTTCTCTACCTCTACCATGATCTCTCTATCTCTTTCACCATCCCCCTCTATCTCTCTATATCACCCTCTTCTCTATCTCTCCTCTACCTATCTATATCCCTTTGTCTTCCTCTCCCTCTCTATCTCCCCCTCTCTATCTCTCACCATCTCTCCCTCCCTATCCCCCCTATCCATCGACTCTCTATCTCCACCTCTCTTCCTTTCTTCAATGATTTCATTGTATTAGCAAGGGATGGATATGATATGGTTCTCAACAAATTGCTGCAATACAACATGAAGAAGGATCTCTTGGAACTCTAAAAAAATTCAAAATTTTATAATGATTTACTCATGTAAATTTCTCAATAATAATTAACTACATTTTGAGTCAGAAAAGGATGTAATTGGCCCTACAAAATATAATTACCCATGGTCACCTTTTTCTACTCCTGAAAATCCTTTTGATCAAAGATATTGTGGCAAACAAATCACATCGGCATGAGCTAGTATGGGTCTTCCCGACCTATTATGGGTTACAAGTACTTTTTAGCACATTGATGAGATATCAAAACTGTTGTAGCGATCAAGATTACTAAAGAAGACATATCAGGGAGATTGGCTTATGGTCTCATCAATGAAGATAATCTATCAGCAAGACAAGTCATCTCAGCATGAAAAATATATGCTGGACCGAACGTTTAAGTCTCATCGATGAAGTTTCATCGGCAAGACCATCATTTCTTTCACTGACAGTAGCACTAGGAATATATCGGCGAGACATGTGCAATCGGTGTAAATCCTGAATGTTCACCTGACCTGCTAAGTTACACCGACAGGAGGATATCGACAAGAGTTCTGGTGACATATTCAAGACCAAAATAAAAGATATCAGTGAGACTTATAACATCGGAGGAACCACTGAATGTGTTAGCGATACTAAAAGTTAGGCCGATGAAGAAACAAATGAACCAAAATGATTGTCGGGGTGACTCTTGCAAATGTCTATGGGACAAATGTTAACATCGGTCAGATGTGTAGAGTGTTACCCCGATCAGCAGAGTATTCAGTGAACGTTGGTTGGGGCCTAATGTATAGATCGCCCAAAGTTTGAAGGTGTCTTTCTGACCAATTCATTTGATGTGACAGTAAGGAATTCAAAAATATGTTACATTCATCCCTGGAGTTAAAACATTAATGGTGCCACAGAGTATAGGTAATTTCATAAATTGAAAGGAAATCGTTGCAAAATGAACATTGTTGTGAATTGGTAGCGAAGGAAATGAGGAGACAAACAAAGGGCTAGAGAATTGTATTAGTTGAAAGACCTCAATCAAAACCAGTAAGTCCTCTGCATTTTAACTTTTTCATTTTTGCAATTTAAACGAGTAATATGGAAGCCACTAGCTCGGGGAAGTTGAAAGGTAGAAAACAAAGTGAGAGCAGTCACCCTAAGAGTAAGAAGCAGAAAGTTGAGTCTAGAATTGAGTCGGAGGGTGCTGAACGAAAGCTGAATCAAGATTTAATTGACCAATTGCCTGGATCTAGGTCCATAGGTAGGCGCTCCACGCAACTGAGGTGGAAGTGGAAAAATTAGACAGAAAATGCAAGCACATAGGAGACATTTGGACCCCAATAAGAGGCTATGAATTATTTAGATTCCACTTTCACCGAAAAGATCATTTTGAGCCAGTTTGTAATCCGTGGCATCTAAATTTGGGAAAGATGGTTTTCCCTAATGTGTTTGTCAATACAAAGCTGGTAAAATTGTTGGCCACCCACTATGACTCAAAACTTAAGGCCATATGCAGACCATCTGGGAAACCCTACATATACATATCAGAGGCTTCAATAAGTGAGGTTTTTAAGTTGGAAGGGTGGAGTAATGAGAAAATTATGAATGGAGAGTTGGAAAAGGAGATTTGGAGAATGAACACCACTTACAAGGGTTGGAGGTTTCCCTTACATAGAATTAAACAAGATGGTAAAATTGTCCCACTTGACGATGGCGATGGGCCTCCATTCCATGTGGACTTATTCGAGCCCTATATGAGATATACCTATTTCTCGATAGGACAAGTGTTGGGTATGGAAGTTCCTGAGTATATTTCCATTGTTCCCATAGTAATTGCAGTTAACATTCAATGTCATAATTCTAGGTTTTTTGACTATGCTTCATTTGTCTCCAAGGAACTCGACTTAGCATTGATGGCAACCAAGAATAAATCCCCTTTTTTGCACCTTAGGAATTATTCTCTTTTAATGCATCTAATATTGTACTTCAGACAAGAGTTAGGGATTTGGCCAAAAAAGTTGAAGGTTTCATAGTTTGATAAAGACGAAAAATTGTTACCCATTCAATTGTGAACTGTCATTTGGGACAATAGGTTTGGTAATTCTAGTTACTTGTATTTTGAAGAATATTTCATAAAGCTAGTATATCAATTCTACAGTCATCCTTGTGCGCACTCATTATCTGATGAAATAAAACACTTCCTTAGACCTAAGGACTTTAATGGACCAACTAATCACAATTGGGGAGATTGGTATTGCTTGGAAGATGCTACTATTGTAAGGGTGTTTGGTTTTGAGGATTCTCCATTCATTTTTCCTAAAATAGTCTTGGATAGGATTGCATATTTGGAAATTCTAAGACAAATGGATTTTTCTAGTTTCATGAATTTTGGTTCATTCGGGAAATAGGCATTTATGCCTAGTACTCTGTGCTTTGGTGATTTTATTGTGCTTGCAAAGGAAGGATATGATTTGATCCTTGACAAATTAATGCAGTATAATATGAATAAGGGTCCACCAAGAAAAGGTTTTGATCTAGAGGGATATATCAATTATGCCAAACAAAGGATAAACTTTGGAGGATATGATCATGTGCCTTATCAGTTTGATGACATGATTAGAAATTTGGAGGTAGAGGAAGCAGAGAGAGAGGTGGAGGAATACAACCAAGGGTTTCCAGATACATGGTTCCCTTTTTCTGGAGATGAGGAATCTAGAGAAGATATGCCACAAGACCTACCCAGTAGGATTTCCAGATTAAAAACTCAAGATTACAACTGCGCTCCTAGAGAACCAAGTGTTGAAGAGAGCCAAGATACAAACACCAGAGAGATGGAATATAGGTCATTTGTAGCAGACAATGAATTTGTGAATTCTTTAGAATTCAAATCTTTCTTGTATAAACAAAAGGGCAAGGAGATAAGGGAGACAGTTGATAATATTACACCAATCAATGAGGAGCAACTACTAAATAATGTGAAATTAATTATGGGTAGAGAAATGGCTAATATGACCCCCAATAAAGGAAGGAAAATGTTAGAGGATGCTAGAGTTATGATCTTTCCAAGGCTGGATTTTAATTCTGAATTGGTCTTTAATAGCTTCTTAAAAGATAATAGTGCCACACACAAGCTTAGTCCAGAGGGGGTGATAGAAATATATGTTGGATCCAAATATAACCCAGATGAAGGAACACTCATGATATGGGCCTTGTATCCACCTCATAGAAAGTCAGTGGTGATTGATACTGAGAAAGCATTTGGACATGTCATGACTCTAAAGGTTGGAGAGGTAGATCCTGTGGCGACTGCAGACATTGGGATTAATGTGGCAAAACTAAATAAAGCCCAAATACAAATGTTGATTAAAGAAAAGGAAATGTACAAAATGAGTAATGAAAGGATCATCAGATAAAATGATCATTTGAAGGACATGCTAGGAGTCACAATGGGGCCTCCTAAATTAATAACACATGGTGAAAGATCACAGGTAAAAGATCATTGGGATGAGTCAACTACATATTCACAAGGTAAGTATGACACACTCGCTACAATAATAATAAAAAAACACAGGCCAACTTAATGATTTGGTTGAATAAGCTATGGGGAGCATATTCAAAGAACCATGTTATAGGGCAGGAAAACAAGAGAATTGATGGAAGGATTCAAGAAAAGCTCTGAGAATTAAATAAAAGAGATGTTCTTGACAGTGTGGCCATTGGTATGGGTGACCATATTATAAAGAAACACAAGGACCTTTATGAGGAACTGTAAGAAGATGCAAATGGGTTGTTGATGTTATGAAATATGGGACTGCCTACACTATTTGAAGATGGAGAAAAGTTGAAAGAGAAAGCCAAGTAGATCAAAGAATGTGAATTGATGCTGTAGAGAATTCTGGAAAATGCTACAGGGAAGGATTCGACATTGGATGAGAGCTGCAAGCAGAATGAAAGGATGATAAAGGTGGAAATATCGGTCAAGAATGCATTAGGAGATGTCGATACTCATGAACGACAGGATTATCTACATCATTTATCAAATGTTCATCTATGGCTAAATAGAGCCTAATCTCTTGTTTTAATTAGTTAAGTAAAATAAAACATTTGTGAAGGGACGTGTCCCTTCCAAGTTTTGATGTATTTATATCTCTTCCATAGTAATGCAACAAATATAGGCGTTAGGAGATATTCAGTAGATAGCTTTCTAGCAAAATGCTTTCATAAACAGAGACTCAGATGCATGTATTTTGATGGAGTAAATGAAGATATCTAAGTCACGGATTAAGATTTTGGTATCAACTGTTTGTTAAATTTATGTAGTTATTTGATTGTCTCCATTCTAATGCTTCTCTATTGTTTAAATTGATATAACAAGTTTATACTCTATTTATCATTGTACATTTACTATATATGTGTGATCTGGTTATTTGGTTCTCTCAAGAAGAGATTAAAATCTTTTAATCAATCACAACAATTGGTAAGTGTTAGTTGGATTAATCAGAAGAATCACATAACTAGAATTGTCATTCTATCTCAAGAGAGTTTGTCAATTATTCACTTGGATGTTTACACAAGTTGTAAACAATTTTTGTGCCTGACAGTTTGAATTATGTGTTGAAGACTTTAGAATTTCAATTACATTAATTTATGGATATGTTGTATCTATAACACTACAAAACCATATGCTCTTTGCATTTACACTTGCATTTAGAAATACACATTTATATACATAGATATAGATTTATTTAATGTTATGTTGCATTTATTGTTCTAGGAGAGAATCTAGTAATTGCATTTACATTTACATTTTCAAATACATACATACATACATATATGTGTGTGTGTGTGTCATTTATATTCAGTGTTCAAACAAAACCCATTAGGTTTGCACATGGATAAAAATCATAAAATTAGATTTCCCATAAGTCAAATATAATTCTATCAAGAAATTAATATCAAATAGATAATATAATTGCATAACTCATACATATGTCAATCTAAACATCATGAATTCATTATGTAACCACATAAGTTAAATATAATTCTATCAAGAAATTAATATCAAATAGATAATATAATCGCATAACTCATACATTTCAATGTCATTGATCTTCTTCTTCATCCAACTCTTTGTATGTATCATCCAATCTAGATTCAACATTGTAAGGATTGGTCATATCATCATCATTTTCATTGATATCAGTTTCGATAATGTCATCATCCACACAGATATCATCTTCATGAACATTAACTCCTACATCATCATGATCTAGTTCCTCCTCTTCGACATCTTCGCCAGGCACATCATCAACTAACTGTTGATCTTGATCATCATCTAGATCATCTTATAGTTCTTCAATATCTTCTTCTTCCACCACATTATACTTTATCGACCTTCCTCTTGGATCATGTCTAACAACAAATGACCAATTTGGTTTACCTGAAACCTCTAAGTAAAATACTTGCTCACATTGGCTTGGAAGAACATAGGGCTCATTTCCAGCTCGCTCAATTGACCTTGTATTAACCATGGTAAATCCATTATCATGTTCAATAATAGTTCTCTCAAGATCATATTCATTCAATCCTAGCTTGTACCATAGGATGACGAAAATAACTAATTTGAAGAAATTAAAGTCACACTCAAGTATATCATCCAAAATCCCATAGTATCAATTTTTTGAGACTTCTGGATGTATGTCGCCTCTAGATGAAACATTAGTCACCTAAAAGACTACAAATATACCACAATCACAAGTTTTCTTCATGTAATCCAAATTTTTTATTCAAAATTTATGACCATTGCACCACATAGCCTTGTGGTGTTTCACCTGCAATATGTCAAACATGTAAAAATTATTGCAATATCCTTAGTTGATAAACATATTTATTCTTGGCCAAATGTATGCAAAGAAAAAAATCTTAACATATATATTGGTGCAGGAGCACCTAAATCTTGTAAATGCCTTCAAAAGGCTAATATTTTAAATTTACATGTTCAAGTCTAAATTTGTGTGTCATGACCATGAAAAGGCTAATTTGAATGTAATCAAATCATAAAAGAAGTCACTAGGAGGTGAAAATGCAAAAAACTGCAAATAATGCAATATTATGTAAACAAAAAGGCATAAATCAAGCATATTAGGAGATAAGAGGCATTTTGAACTGATGAGAAAATAGAAAAGGAAGTTATTAAGAGGGAAAAATTTATAAAAAGCATGGCAAGGTGTGGAAGAGCATAATCTTGAAATTCTTGTAACAAAATCTTGAATAAAAGCCCTATTTTTCTGAGTTATCAAGCATTCTTTCTATTTCTCCTAACTTGTATTGCTAATTTGGTAACACCCAAGAGTTAGTTCTTGTGTAATATCATTTGAGAAAGAGTACTTTTCATTTTCAAATAGTCTGAAAGTTGGTTTTAAGCAACAAAAGAATCAAATACAATCCTGAGTCTCGGGCAGAGTTAGTTTCACTGTGATTTTGAGAGTCCCTAAAGAAGTTTAAGGCCCATCCCACCAATGTAAGCCTAGTAGAAATGGTGGGATGGGATAATTAGGGTTTACTTTATGTGATTTTGTTTTGTGTGAGTGCAGGGTATCAAGAATATGGTGCTGTGTTGCTGATTTAAAGTTAATTTTCTGAGTTTTCCTCTTGAAAATGAAGGTTTCTAGCAAGGTATTGGATAAATAGTGTATGCATGTCCAAGGAGATGTTTCTAAAGGAATTTTCATACATAATGGAACATGTTTCAATGGTTATCTGAAGTATTGGAGGCTTGTAAGGGTGATAATCACAAAACCCTCACTATTTTGGGTGTTTCTAACCTAAAATTAAGGGTTTGTTAATACACTTTCTAAATGGGTCTTTCAATCTTTGAAAGTGGATAAATATGGTGTTTTGCGACCTTTACTTTTAATATTTGAGGTTTTCTTACAATTTGGAGTTGGAAAAAAGGTGGATGCTTTGTAAAATAGCCCTATTTTAGTAGCCTTTATTAGGTGTACAGTCTAAAATCTGCTAGTTTCTCCAGTATAAATCATTCTAAGTTTTTGATATGATGATATGGGCATTAAAAGGTCTCTAAATGTGCCTTTGGATCTTGGTTTTGAACCTAGTGTGAGTGGTTCACCCGATCTAGGGTATGGAGGTCTATTGCTAATTAATGCTTAGATTTCATGGACAGTGGAAATCTGTGTGTACAGGGAAGTGAGTGACCTTAAATACTTGAACCTTGTCATTTGGATGGAGTTACAATAGAATTTATGCTTGAATAAGTTTGTAAAGTCAGTGCATATTGTTTGGAGAATGATGATTCTATTGTGTGTCTTGGTATCTTTACAGAGCAGGCAGATCTGATATTTATAAACTGATGTATTGAATTGATTTCTCTCAAAACATGATGAATCTTGTGTCTTGAAGGACTGATTAACTAGTTGATAGCAAGAAGTATTGGTCTTTGTTAGTTTTCCTTATAAGGAAAATGAATTGGTGCTATTTGATAAGTTTAGACTGTTTTCAATGATTGAAGTTTGGTTATTGACATTTTGGAATCTGATTTAGAATAAGTGTTTTGTTGCCTTGAGGACATGATGTATATAGGAATTTGAAGGATTGGTAATTGGTTGTGTAGCAAGTGAGCATAATGTGTTGCCTTATGAAAGGCTGAGAGAATGTATAGATGTTGATATGGTGGTTGAGAATGATGTGAATCTGATTGATTGAGTCAAAGTTTTCTAATATGGTTTGAATGAGTCCATTGGAATACTAATAATGACATATGGTTTGTTGAAATTGGAGTGCTAACTTGTTTCCTTGAAGTCTTGTAGAATTGAAGAATCAAATTAGTTGTATAAGTTTTGAGGAAAAATAAAGTGAATTAAGAATTTGATCTTCTCCTAATTCTGATTGGGTTTGATTTACCCTCATGAAATGATGTTGTTGGTGTTGTTGTTGGATCCTCTGCATCATATATACATCAATATAATTGAAAATAATTAAATAATATGGGTGATTAATATATTTATGTGTACCTATTTATCTCTTAAACCATATGCTAAATCAATTTCCCTTTGTGTAACATTGGAATCTCCATTACGATGAGCTTCTTTAACCAATGAAACCAAACCTTCCCATGTTAATGCGCAACCAGATTGTTGACATCGTTCAATCCATACTGTCATCCAATCAAGATTGTTTGTGAAGTACAAATGTAGTGCATCCCACTCTTGACCAACTATATAAAAAAAAATGAAATTCACAAACGACGTATAATTAGTTAATTACCATGGTATACAACCTTAATTTATAATTGATGTATATTGAAGATTAATAATTAAATAAGTACAATATACATAAAAACCATATGTAAAATATATTTTAATTAATCTCCATGACCATCTTATAATTACCTCTCACTTTCCTCAATCTACCTTTCCCCATCAGGTACTCCCCTTCGAATTTGTTAATGGAGTTGGGATCCCAAATGTCATCTACATAGATCTTTGCTGAAAAATTAGATAGATATTCACTAATTTACACTATGGTTTGGTATACCATATATCCCTCCACCATAGAACCCTTAGGATGTGCTCTTTGTCTAACCAAAGCCTTCAAAAATTTCAAGTTCCTCTCAACCATCCACATTGACCTTATGTGTACAGGTCCACACAATTCAATCTCCTCAACTTGGTGTATGAGGTAGTGTTCTTGTGCATTGAAAAATGTCAAAGGTAGACACTTTTGAATTTCACACATTAGATGAGGAATTTTTCTCTTCCAATAATTTATATCTTCTTTATGGATTTCTTTAGATGACAGCCATCTACAAGTGATTCAAGGAGCAAATATATTAATGAGATTTAACAAAAATATACAATATATTACATAACAAGTAAAACAAATGGCAATTATAAGATCTATACAACGAATTGAACAAATATCGCTACTTACCTCACGTATTTTCTAAGATCATATATAACTTGCTTGACATTGTTGTTGAAGTTGTCTAGGAGAGATAGAGGTAGAACATACTGCAACAATTATAAAATGGTTTTTTCATTATTTTTCCAAAAGCAGTAAACATAATATACTGAAAAGTACATGCAGTATACAAGTATATATAATATACCAGAATAATTACCTTAATGAAGGTATGCCAATCGTGTGTTTTCATCCCTAACCCAAATTCACCTTTCTTTGTTATGATATTGTTTATGTTCGTAGCAAATCCTATGGGAAATCAAATTTTGCATATGACTTATTTTATAGCATTGCTTTGTTGCTCTGTTAATAACCAAGGAAGGGCACTTATATT
This sequence comes from Sequoia sempervirens, assembly GCA_007258455.2. Taxonomy (NCBI): domain Eukaryota; kingdom Viridiplantae; phylum Streptophyta; class Pinopsida; order Cupressales; family Cupressaceae; genus Sequoia; species Sequoia sempervirens. The sequence goes on along the minus strand of VDFB02282560.1, from coordinate 38,959 downwards.
AATTTGGTCTCCATCGCTATTCAATTGAATGGCATTTTTCATTTCATGATTGGCTTCCTAAATGTCACTAAAATTTTTGACAATTTTTTCTTTGTCATGCCTTCCATCCAATATTTTTCATAACGTTTCTGTTATATTCTTTCTGATATGCATTGTATCAAACAAATCCACAATTTGTAGCTACTCATAGTAGGGTAACCTACTAAATTGTCTGGGATAACTTTTTAGTCCTTGTGGAAGTTGGCCATTAATGCCTTGATGACCTTCATGAAGCATATAAGTTAAACAAATTAACAACGACAATCATTGTCAATTACAGCATGAGTAAACACAACACAATATAAAAATATAAATTACAAACATATCATATATGATAGATAAACAATTTGATCTGATGTATAACCTTGACAATTAATTCTATTATATTCTAGCTTCCATAGGCGAGGTGTCATTCTTCGTGGTTTTGATGTAGTCTCTTCTTTCCCATTGAAAAGATGTTTTTCAGTAGTTTGATACTTATGATTTCTGTTGGAGGAAGTGCCTATACTCATCAAACACCTGCTTTCCTAAACTTGTCGAATGACGAGATTTCATCTTTGGACCACAAATTGGACATGCAATTTTTCTCTTTGTTTGAAGACCTGCAAGATCATATATAATTGGATTAAATATGCCAATTTTTATAATTATATATAATGAATAGATTATTTTAAAAACATGCATGATATCTACTTCATAAAATTAAATATTGTTAAAGTGCAGTCGAACGTTATAACATACCACAAAAATGTGTTAGCCCTAGGGCATCATGAATTGTCCATACAAGCATTGCATGGAATTGAAATTGTCTTTGTCGTATTGGTCTAGAGATGTCATACATAGTGACGCCATTCCATAACTTTAGTAACTCGTCGATAAGAGGCTCGATATATACATTCATATCTTTAACTTGGTACTTACCTAGTTGAATGAGCATAAACATTACATAATTAATATAACCATTTTACTGCAATATATATAAATTAATGTACATGACTATTAAATGAAAAAAATATAAGTCATTATGCAACAAATAAGACAAATGAGATGCTACTACGTTAAAGAAAATTGACGTAAACAAATACCTGGAACAATCATTGACAACATTATGTGCCCCCTCTTTATTGACATCCATAAAGGAATGTTATTTTTTATAACAAAAATAGGCGACACCAAGTAAATAGATCTCATCTCTCCAAATGGATTGACACCGTCCGCTGCCAATGAAAGCCTGAGATTACGAGGTTCTTCTTTAAAGTGTGGCCATTTTTCCTCCATGTCCCTAAATGTAGAACCATCCAAAGGAATTCAAAGAATATCATCTCCACTTCTATTCCATGCATGGTAATCCATAAATTGTGCTAAGCTTTCGCACCTAAATAATCGTTGCATACGTGGAATAATGAGAATATAACGAAGAACCTTGTGAGTCACCTTTTTTGTTAGTTGATCTGTTCGATATCTACTGATATGACATTTTGGGCATTCTGTTGCAAATTCATGTTGTTTATGATATATATTATGATCATTGGGACATGCATCTATTGCTTGATACTCCATTCCAATATATTTCATAATACTAGATAAATCTTTGTATGAGCAAGGTAAAATATTTGATGGTGGTAACAAAAATTCACCAATCAATCTACAACAAAAAAATATTTTGTTAATATAAAGAATATTAATGGTACATATTTCATCCTTTATTTACTAGTGATGAACTAACAACAATTAAAATAGATGAAAAAAGATGACATATATGACATACTTTAACATCCGTGAGATTGCTATGTTGGATAAACCATTCATAACCTTCAAGTTCACTAGCAACAATACAACAGAGAGAAGAGTTGTTTGGGAGCCTTCATAAAGGGGCTCATATGCCTTCTCAAGTATAGGTAAATCATGAACATCATCAAAGTCATCTCGATCATCATGATTAGTTGTGCCACTAAATGTGTCATGGATCAATGTATTTGTACCATCATCTTCAACTGTGTTTTCTGGTGCATGATCATCTTCTTCCATAGGATCATTAACTTCATCTTTGATATTCATAGCTCCATGTTCCTCCGCTTGCAAAACCACATTCTCGGGCCATGATAATCCATATGATGTGCCCTAGGGTGCCCCACCTTTATAATAATGATAGACACAAATAAACCATGATCATGATCAAGTGATTTTTTATATATATAAAATGTTAAAATGATATAAACATTTACAAATTCAATCAATATAAACACATATAATGAACAACTTACCAATGGACGATAATCATGCCCCCCTTCAATGTGACCATGCTGCCTACAATGTTTCTCAGCTATTGTGATTAAAAGTCTTCTTGTCTTTAAGCCCTTGCAATTATTGCAAGGACAATAAAATTTCCCATCACCCTTTCTTTTCAATCTAGCCCACATTCTAGCAATTGTCTCTTCATTTTGTTCTGGACTAATATTATCTGACATGATTTTTCTTTACCAAGCTTGAATATTTAGATCTTCAAAAAATATCAAACTCACACTCCAATAATTTTTAATCATAGACAAGTAACAAAATCTAATAATTCTAATACTTATACACCAAAAAAAAATTGGCATGCAACCACCCTTGCAAAAAAGAAGATAGCCTAAAGTTAATGACCACAAAAAACACTTTAAAATGGTAATTCCAATACTTATTAAATTTTGATTTTACTATGATTTCCAACCGTTAGACTCCTAAAATCATAATATTGAACTTGCACAACAAAATCTGGAAATGAAATTCTCAAAATGCACAAGTCTAAAAATGAAATTTGATGAGATGTTGCTTTAAAATATGATTTTCAAACCTGGAAGTACAAATTTGACTTCACAAATGAATTCTGGAAAAAGACAATGACCACCCTCAACCTGGTGATATCTTCTTGAATTTTTTCTAATTTTTCCCAAGAAAATAATCCTTAGCTCTCCACAAACTATCGCAAGTAGAGCAAATTCGCAAGTATAGCAAAACACTGTTGCAATAAATAGGCGAACTCACTTTTATTTATGTTGACCAAAAATTCAATTTTTTTTTTTGATTTTGAATGTTCTTCGAAATTTCAATGAACGTCGGGGATAAAATTTTAAAAAATTGAAAATTACACATCAAATCCCAACAATACATCAAATTATACATCTTTCGTCAGAAATTTTTGTTGGATTTTGTAGTCAAATGAGTTAGTGGTTTATTGCAACTATTAGTCTTATGTCCTTTGTGTCTATGATAGTCACAAAAGTGATCCTCATTCCACCATGGGGGTTTGACTTGTGGATTATATTATTTCATCTCAGGTAGTGTTACAAGATTATTTTCAAGTAGTTCTTTTAATGCAGATTCAAGCGATTGTCCCAATGGTGTAAAATTTCATTTAGGGAAACTTCTTTGTTTTTCTTTTCCTTTATCTGAAGATGAACCTTTAAGGTTGTAGATAGGCGATGATGTTTTAGTTTTTTTTGCATCAACAACTCTATCATTGACTATATTCTTGTTCTTTACCCAAAAAGTTGTCTTATTGCTTGAGCCTGATTTTTTATCTTTGTCATTATTACGTTTAATAGTTCCATCATTGATGAGAGTTTGTTCTATTCGAAATCCCATTTCTATGACCATCAAATGAATCCAAGCATTTAAGGCGAAGTTCCTTTCCAATTTCCTTATTCAAATTTTGAAAAAAGCGGTCAACCAATTCTTTGTCTGGAATGGTATAAGGTAATTGTTTTTTTAAATGTCTCCATCTTTGTAAAAATGACACAAAAGATTCTCCTTATTTTTGTTTGGTGTTAAAAAAGGTTTGTAATGGTCACTTTAAGTTCATAGTTGAAACTATAATTGGAGACAAATTTATCAGCTAGTTCTTGAAAATATTTGATGGTCGGGGATAATTGCGAAAACAATTCCATAGCTTCTCCTCCTAGGCTGCGAGGGAATAATCTCATAAGGTATGTCTCATCAACTACAAATTCCAAGGTAGTAGCACAAAATTATCTTAAGTGGTCTTTAATATCTCCTTTTCCCTTATATTTATCAAGTTTCGGTATGTCCCAGTGACTAGGAAAAGGTGGCATTGGTATGCTCGGATCGAAAGGATAAGGACATATATATTCAATGGAGAACTTGTGGGATGATGTTTTACTGTTCTTGAGAGTATCCAATTCTTGTCTTAGTGCTCTAAGATCCTCTAAAATAGGATTGCTTGTAGGTGTAGGTTTTGATGTCTTTGAAGATCTCTTGTAACTAGGTTGTAAATAAAAGGGTCTGTGATCTTTGATTCTATCCTCATTGTTTGTTTTTGTATGCTTAGGTTCACTAGATTCATATTTTTCATTCATCGTGAGTAAGGATATGTCAAAATCTGGAGGTAGTTTGATTCCATCATCAACAAGGGCCTTGAAGTATTGTTGTGTATTACATTTGACTACCTTTGTAAGCATTTTAGTGAATCTATGATCATTAAGTGCTTCATCTATATGGGATTGGGTTGTTTCTTCATTATCAGTTTTATTTGGTTCACTAGTTGCAACACTAATGTGATCTTCCCCATCAAATTCTTTTCCACAAGGGTTCCCTTCTTCTTGAAACATTTTTACTCTTGTTCTAGGGGTCATGGGTGATTGTTCTGATCTTCAACCCATGAAAAGATAATGTATGAGACCTAAGATTAGGATATGACTCTAAGATGGGATATGAGAATGGTATGGTATGATAAGCTTGATATGATAAGAATGCAAGAGCTCAAGGAAACTCTAGGTCTGAAGCTAATTATGATGCAAGGCTTTACTTGTGCTATGATAGATAAACACAAGGATAAGTGATCAAGAGAGGGTATGTAGGAGATGATGAATGATGAGTCCAATTAATGGCTCAATTTTGATAGGATTTATCATAGATTTACTATTGATCTAGACTTTGACACCTGGTTATTGATATTCTCCATGTTATTTCCCTAGATTTATAAACGTTGGGCATGAACTTATCCTTGTGACTTTTGATGATATTGACATGCTATGTGGATTATCTGTGTTATTTTACATGTGGTTGAATGGATGTTACTTTAAGGTAATTATGGATATGCAATTATTTTGTGTGTGCTAATGTCATTATGCAGGTTCACATTAAGATGCTGATATAAATGAAGCCTACAAAGTAGAAGAAGTTCCTGCCAGTTGGTCGGTTGCAAAGTCAAAAAAATGGTCATTAAAGAGGTCAATGGAGGGAAACTTCCAATGGAGGGAAATTCCTAGCTCGTATGGAAGTTGTAACTACCTTTTAAATGATCATGTTTGTTAGTTGAGCAAATCTAGGAAGTGTGTTGTGCAAGATCCTCATTGGGGCAAGTCTGCTTTGATTAAATCTGGCCCATGCATAACTTCCTCCCTCTCTTTTCCATGTTTTCAATAAATGGAATCCTCCTATTATGTTGGAGTTGATTGCCTAGGTATTTAGGGTTAATTAGAAGCTTTTCCCTCTATAAATAATGGTCAGATGCCCCTTTTTACAAGGTTGGATGTTCTAAGATTGTACTTGCATTTTCAGTTTAGGTAATACAGTCATATTGTTGATATGTTGTAATCATGTTTTCAAGGAATAAAATGATATTCTCATTTGTTGCATCTGAGTTAGCTTAGGGAAGACTCATTCAAGGGGGACCACTTGGTGAGAATTCCACCCATTTAGTTTAAAAGTTATTTTTATGTTCAGTAACTAGTTTCAGCCTCAACAATTGTTTGTTCCTGCAACCATTGGAACTTTGTTCTGTGACTGTTCCTGCAACCAAGGTAGACAAAGTAGTTTCCTATTTGTTTGCTGAGATTTCTATTTTTTTCATCCATTTCTAGTTTATTTGTTGATGCTTAGTGTAGTTTTTGATTCATGCTTAGTGCTCATGCTCAGTGCTTATGTTAATTTCTTTCTAGCATATTATTTTTAGTACTATTTATTTTCTAGTTTAAGGATGACTACAGTTGAGTCCTAGTGCACATAAAGTGTTGACCCATTTCAAGTTTACGTCCTTGGGTTGAAAATGAAATGATCCTTCATGATGAGCAAGATAACTACTTAGTGCAGATGTCTAATCTCTAAGTTACAACTTTAAGGGCTTAGTTATTAAACCATTAAAGGAGGCCAACATTTTTAGTGCTATTGTTAGGGATGGTGTCAAACTAGGAAGTTCGTTGGAGTCATTTCTAGTTTCTTTCTTGTTTTAGTATCTCTGAAGTTTGTTCTTAGCATACCCTTCATTTGAGAAAAGTAATGATCTACTATTCTTTCACCAATTCTTTGTGTGAATTGGCCAACACTAAGTTAGTACTGCATGCATAGAGGTAGGAGAAGAGATGCTCATGGGAGATTTCTTCCTAATGACCCTAATTCAAATAACCAACTAGTTGAGTTTCAAAATCTTCCAAGAGATGAAGAAGAGGAGGAGGCGCATCCTTTTGTTGATGCATTTCCCAATTTGACAAGTTCTGAAACTTCCTCTGAAGACCAAGTTGCCCAAAACCTGATTGAGAACCAGTTGCTTTGGCACTCCATCAGGCAGATATGGCTCATGCAAATCCAAATAGACCTAACCATCCATCTTTTCCATTTCCTATCACTCATTAGAATGAAGTTGATAATCTCAAGAACATTCATGCTTCAGTTCTTCCTAAGTTTTATGGGCTTGTCATAGAAGACCCTAACACTTTCTTGTTTGAGTTTGATATCCTCTGCAGAAGCTATGACTATACCATTGATGATCATAGGCTTAAATTGTTTCCTACCACCTTGAAAGAAGCTGCATTAAGATCATTTATGAGCTTAGGTAGGAATATTGTAGAGACTTGTGATGATATGAAAACAAAGTTTCTTAAGAAGTATAAAGAATAATGTAGGGGTAGTGATATGAGAGGAGATGATATCTTCAGGATACAACAGAAGGAAGATGAAAGCTTGGAGGGCTATATTTCAAGGTTCCTATTTTTCCTGTAGAAATCTCCACATCATGCACTCAATGAAGAGTCTTAAAAGTTTCTCTTCCTTAGAGGGATCAATAAGAGTTGCATTGATGCTTTGGACTTGATGGGAGGAGGAGATATCACAAGTTACTTGGTATGATATTAAGAAGATATGTCATAATTATTCCAGGGCAGCTCTAAAGAAAGGAAGAGGTTACCAATCCTCTATTGGTAAATACTCCACTGACAAAGTTTCAAGGATGGGAATCACTCATTTGTTGGCATATTTCAAGTAGGACATCATAAACAATATGGCTACTCAGCTAGACACTCTTCAAGCAAAGAAGAAACAAGAGAAGGTAGAGGCAATGTTGGCAGAATATTGTCCTCATTGCAAAAAAAAGGACTACAAATGCAAAATGGTATCCAACATTGACAACAAGCAGATTCCACCAAAATTCAGGCCAGTTCAGGTTGATGATGATCATGTTTTCTACATTGCACAAAGAATACCATGGACTCCAAGACAAGGTATGTCGCCAGATCCGTTATCTTTTAGTGGACCTTATTTCAATTCCTATGCATCTGGTAATCAATGGAAACCCCCATACCCATCCAACTATGGAGGATATCCACCTCAGTCTTGGAATAACCCTCCAAACACCTGGCCCAATTACCAAAACTCTCCACCCTAGTGGCAGCAATCCCAAGGGAATTGGATGCAATTCTAGGGGAATTGGCAACCACCTCCAGGAAACTAGCAACAAACATCCCAATGGAGGGGAGGACAACAATGGCCAAACCAAGTAACTAGTTACATTCAGCCACCTCCACAGCCTCAATAGCCTGCCATAATGCCTCCTCCTACTAGCTTGAATTCTAGCACACCTAAACCTACTCAGTTACCAGCTCAACCCACACCTAACCCAAATAACAAACCACAACAACAACTATTCTACTCTACAGATCCTAATCAATTTCCTACATATGTTGTGAGTGTGAGTGATATTCATCCATGTTCAAGAACCGCTTTTCCAACTCCTTCCACTCCTATCATCACTAAGCTTCATGTGGAAGAAGAGGAGCACTAGAATGTCCCTATTTAGTCAAATGTGCCTAAAAATCTTGAACCATTTCAGTAGTCTGATCAATACCCGCCATTTCCTCAAAGGTTAGAAGTTGTTAAACAAAAGGAAGAGAAGGAAGAAAAGACCTTTGATATTATGGATCAGTTGAAACAAATATGTTTTAAGATAACTTTGTTACAGGCCATAAAAGATGTCCCCATATATAGTAAAGCAATCAAGGAAGCATGTCTCAAAAGACCAAGGAGGAAAAGGAAAGACCCCACTACCATTCATGTGGTGGGATAGTTGGCAGATATCATGCTTGGGAAAGTTACTATTCCTAAATACACTAACCTAGGTAGTCCTGTGGTAGGAGTCATTATAAATGGAATCCAAGTAAAGAATGCTCTAATAGACTTGGGAGAAATAATAAATGTGATGACTAAGGATATCCTACAACAACTAAATGTTGCAAATATGAGACCTACTCCTAATGTCCTATAGCTTGATGATAGTTCAACTGTCAAACTAGATAGTATAGTAGAAGACCTTGTTGTTACTCTAGACTCTTGGGAGTACCTAGCAGATTTCATGATCCTTTCCCTTAAAGCCACATTGGGAGGATATCCCATTATTCTAGGTAGGTCGTGGTTAGCTACAATAGATGCTCACATTGGATGTTGATCAGGGGACATGACTATTTCTGATGGGAGAAGCACAAGAAAGCTTATTCTCTACCCTCCTACTCAACCATCCCATGATATGGATAAGCCCATATGGCCACATGTTGGAGAAGAGGCCGAGGAAGTCAATTTAGTGGCACACCTCATGATGATAAGAAAAATTCCTTTTATGCAGCTTCAGGAAGAAGATGAAATATTATCCCATATGATTCAGAACCATTGTGAAGTGCATGAAGAATCATCTAGTTCTGCATGTCCATTGCAGACACTTCTGATCGCTCTTCCTGCACCTAAACTTCCTACAACAAAAGACACGATTCATACATTGTTACCACATGAACTAAAAATGCCAAGAATTAGTGAAATAGCCATGATTGAGTTGACCACATAAGTACAAGTTTCAGAAGGGAAACATTTGAATATTAATAGCAAGTTGAGTCAAGAGCAATAGTTGTCCCTGACAAACCTTTTGAAGTTGCATCAACATGCATTTGCATGGGATTACCATGACATGAAAGGATTGGATCCCGAGCTCTGTACTCATGGGATCTACATTAGAGATGACTACACACCAGTAAGGAAACCACAAAGGCGAATCAACCCTGCATTGAGGGAGATTGTAAAAGGAGAACTACTTAAGTTATTAGATGCAATATTTATCTACCCTATCTCAGACAACCAATGAGTGTCTCCATTGGTAATTGTGCCTAAAAAGGGAGTAAATGGAGAGTTTGTGTTGACTATAGAGAACTAAACTATGCCACCAAAAAGGATCATTTCCCCCTTCCTTTTATAGACCAAGTATTGGATTCACTTGCAGGTAAGTAGTATTTTTATTTCTTAGATGGATTCAGTAGTTATAATCAGATACAAATTACACCTGAGGATCAAGAGAAGACAACTTTTACTTGTCCTTCGGGAACTTATTCCTATTCAGTACTCCCATTTGGTTTATGTAATGCACCTTCCACCTTTCAAAGAGCAGTTATTAGTATATTTTCAGATATCTCACATGATTGTATGGAGATCTAGACATGGATGATTTTACTACTTATGGTGTTGATTTTGCAGAAGCATTAAAAAACCTAAAGAAAGTTTTGCAGAGATGTGAGGACCATAATTTTTCCCTAAACAGTGGGAAATGATTTATGATGGTGCAGAAAGGAGTAGCCCTTGGTCATTATATCTCTCAGAAAGGAATTCAAGTGGACCCAGGCAAGATTGAGGTGATTACCAATCTTCCTATCCTTGCCAAACAGAAAAATGTTAGAAGTTTCTTGGGACATGTAGGATACTATAGGCACTTCATAAAATATTTCAGTAAGATCGCAACACCACTTTACAATATTCTCACTAAAGATGCTAAGTTCCAGTGGATAGAGGATTGTGACAAAGCCTTCTCTGATTTAAAAGAAGCCTTAACCCAGGCTCCTGTGCTCAAAGGCCCTAATTGGAAACTTCCTTTCCATATTCACATAGATGCATTTGATTATTCTATAGGAGCTATCTTGGGACAAAAAGAGGGAGCAATTGAGAATGCAATCTACTTTGTCAGCAAGAACCTACAAGGAGCTAAGTTTAACTACACAGTGACAGAGAAGGAGATGTTGCCAGTCATCTATGCCCTTAACAAGTTCAGGCATTATATAACATGATATCAGATCTTTGTCCATACAGACCATGCAGCCATAAGATACCTTATGAATAAGCCATTGATTTCAGGAAGGTTAGCTAGGTGGTTGTTGTTAATGCAAGAATTTGATATCACCATTGTTGACAAACTAGGCAAGACGAATGTTGTGATAGAATTTCTCTCTAGATTGACTACATCAGAGGACACTCAAGTCGTTGATGACTCCTTCCTTGATGAAAATTTGTTTTCCATCAGTGTGCACACACCTTGGTATGCAAATATAGCCAATTATCTGGTTACAAGGAGAGTTCCCCCTCATTTCTCTCCAAAAGAGAGAAGGGTTCTTATTGAGAAAACTTCTCCTTTCTCATGGATTGTAGGATGTTTATTCTACACTAGACCAGATCATGTAATGAGGAGATGTGTAAGAGAGGATGAAACATATGACATATTTCATTCATGTCACAATGAACCCTATGGAGGTCACTTTGCAGCTAAGAGAACAACAATGAAAATTCTTAATACAGGGTATTACTAGCCCACACTTCATAAGGATGCATGCAAGTACACTGGGAAGTGTGATAGATGTCATAGGATGGGTTGTCCATCTAAACATGATGAGATGCCTCTATACCCTCAGGTAGTCATCACACCATTAGCATCCAAGCGAAGAGCACAATGAGACGATCCCAACACCGCTCATTTCACTTAAATGGGGACTTGATTTTGTAGGTCCAATTGATCCACCATCAAATGGAAAATCTTACATCTTGGTTTTCACTGACTATGTGACCAAGTGGGTTGAGGTCAAGGCCATGAAACATGCCAGAGACAATAAAGTTGCAAAATTCCTCTATGAAGAAATCTTCACATGTTATGGAGTCCCTAGGGGGAGATAGTTACTGATCAAGGGGCTCAATTTACATCAACTCTTCTCATAACGTTGGTCAATGAATATAATGTAAGGCATAGGAAATCCACCCCCTATCACCCTCAAGCCAATGGCTAGTTTGAGGTGAAAAATAGGAAAATAGAGGCTATTTTGACCAAAACAGTGGAAATTTACAGGAAAGATTGGGCAAATAGGTTGTCAAAAGTTGTCTAGGCTTATAGAACCACTTGGAAGACAACCACTAGTTTCACTCCTTTTGAATTATTGTATGGAAAAACAACCATGATGCCTATAGAGTTTGAGCAAAAAAACTCGTAGAACTGCACTAGACCTTGGGATAGACATCTTTGAGGCACATAAGAACAAGATTTAATTTATCACTCCAAGATGATGTCCATGGCTATATGCAAGAGAGAAAGTAGAAAACTTGTTTGACAATCTATTCTACTTGTAGAAATAAATCCTATTTGCATGAATTGAAATTTGCATGAAAGGGAACTAATCTAAGGCACACTTGCATGAATTGGAAATAATAAACTACTTCACAATTGCTAGAAATGAAAATCTTTCTTGGATTCAAATTTAATCGAGAAATCTAGAATTACATTGCTGGAAAATGAAACCAGATCTATCCTATTTCCTTAGGCTAAAACAAGCATTTCTAATCCCCCCCCTTTGATCAAATTATTACATTGTATTTATAGAATTTATATTCTATATTTATCCAACCAATCCACTAAGAATTTGGATCCAAGATCCTATTTTTGAGGGGTCGTTTACAAAACTTTAAGAAAATTGAAGTTGTTGTTTCTCCATCACGCCACTTTTGTCTCAGTAATTTTCTGACACACACTAATCCTTCCCTACTATAGATCACACCAAATGATAAAATATTTTTTAGCTCTTCAAATATAGTTTCCAGATCATTTTTAATTTTTGAATTTTGTTGAGAAACAAGGGAGATATCATTGTTTTACTGAGACTGCATTTTTGACAATTTCTGGGTGCCTGATTTTTAGGAAGTCTTCAAGTGTTGAACGTGAATGAAGGAATTATTCTTCACTTTAGTTGACCAAATAATTGATCCTTAGCATGAATAACATGCTACAATCATGCAACAACATTTGAGTGATGTGGTAACTTGAGTTATCTTTGGTGGAAGAAGGAAGCATGAAGTGTAATAATTGTGAGAGATCTTAAAACTCAACATGAAACAAATACTCATCCCATTAATTTAGGAATGACTGATGCTCCATGATTTTTCATGAATTTAGGATTGTATTGGGAGTCTTCTCTATCTTCTTATTACTTCTTCAAAATCTTCTAAAACTTTTAGGAGTTAATTGCTTCAAGTGTCTAGAGCTCTCTGCTGCAAGTGTCTATGAAGCTTCTTCTTACCATGAGTTATTTAATAACTCATTTATTTGCATTATATCATTTTAAAAACTTCATGGAGAAATATTAGAGGCAATTTGGATCACATTTAATTACTAAAAATAAATCAAATATTTTCTTTACATTCTACCTTAAACAACTAAAGAACTTTCAATCATTACTCAAATCCACTTTGACACTAATGCATTAGGAAGAAATAGATGATTTTCTTTGATAAAATATGAGACAATTTATGTTCTCATCAAGGATCATGCAATTGAATGCCTTGGAGGAAATGAGAAAGTTATCTCTTCATCATGCTGAGATGGTGCAAAATTAGAGAATCAGATGTCATGACAAATACATAAAGGAAAAGAAGTTCCAGCCAGGTGACTGGGCACTCCTTTATGACTCCAAGAAGGCAAACTACAAACCAGGTGGTTGGGACCATATGAAGTTGTAGAAGTCTTCCCCAATGGTTTTTTTTAGCTCACAACCATTGACCCTGTTAGATTCAAGCTCCTAGTCAATGGTAACCGTCTCAGGTTATATCATAAACCAGTTTCCAAACAAGAATTCATACAACAATTTATTCAACACCAAACCTCTAAAGTTCTTGCAGCCGAAGGAAGCAGACCTAGTGTCCCTCCTTCCGACTAGTCAAAGTATGCATGCAATCACAATAAAGATTTCCACTTTTGTGGGAATCAATTTCTCCATCAATAAATCCATCTGCCCACCCATCTCCATCCTTTCTCTCTCTTCCATCACTCCACCATCACTTCATTTCATTTAATTGCTCAACTATAATTTTAAAGTAACTTGTATTTCCTTCCACATTTTTTGCAAATGACACTCCAAATTTTTAGGTACGTGTGTAACAATTTGTTCTATCTTAATTAGCTTAACTGCATTCATTTAATTGTTGTCTATTAATGTTGATATTTCACATAACACATAATTATACTTTGCCCTGTCACATCATAATTACATCCCAGCCTATGCGGACACATGCACTAATTTAGGTTGGGGGGGGGTGTAAACCCACATGTCCATGTGTCATACATGTCATCCATGCACCAACATGGAAACAAATTTAAAATGAGAAAATTTGAATGATATAGTTAAAATGAAGGCTTGCATGTATGATATGACATTGAACTGCCACCATTTTCCTTGATGATACCCCTCATTTATGTTTCTTTACTACCTTATTCATAGTCATAACATCACCAAAAAGGTAAATTGAAGAGTCACATGACATTGGAATTAGCACTAAAGAAGAGTTGCAGGAAGCAAAAGAAATTGGGTTCAGAGAAGGATTGCAAGAAAGAAAATTTTGCAGAGGTGTTTGCCTCATTGTAAACAATGAGAGGTCAGCTGATCAGAAATGAACCTAAAGTTCATGAGGTGATACTGTAGGATGCACTCTCTCTAGCCGAATTCAAAAATTGTGGATGGTTGGACTACTTTATGAAATTAGGCAGTTTCAATGAGGGCATTGCTCTAGAATTTGCACAGGAACTTTATAACAGTAAGGCAATGGTAAAAGGGATAGGATTTATAGCTATTGAGGAGAGAATTGTTGAGGTAACAGGTTTTCCCGCCAAAGGAGAGCCCTACCCTACTTCCAAGGATGTGAGGTCAGCTAGGGAAAAATTCACTAAGCCTAGTGATCCTCTGCTTGTTGTGGATAAGCAAGGAACAAGGAGAATTTCTCTACAAGAAAAGTGGAAACAAGTCACTATCTAAATTATCAAATATCTCACCTGTGAGGGTCGCCAGTCATGCCTCCATTCTATGCATTTTAAGCTCCTAAACCATATGAGACATGGCAGAAGGATGAATGTGCCCAATGTGTTGTACAACCTCCTTGCAATCATGGTGGTTGAAACACAAAAAGGTAGGGACAATTTTGTCTCCCATCACTATTTGATAAAATTGTTAGTAGAAAAATCTTTACAAGAAGTGCCTAGTATGTCATGGGAATAATTTTTAAGCATTGATCAATTCAGAATGGAGAATGGAGAATGTTGCTCATAGAGGTTAGCCCCAAGCTCATAGGGTTAGTAGGGGTGAGAGGGTTGCTAAAAACACTCTTGGAGCTTCAACCTCTGGCACAAACCCTAGCACAAATCATCTTGCAACTGAATCAACAATAGAAATTGGCTCCTTTGAATCAGAGTATTCAGATGAAGAAAGTTCATCCTCAGAACCTAATGTCAATGTTCTCCCTAAAACTCCAATTCATACTAGGACTTCCATTAGAAAAGAGGAAGCACAAATGAGAGAGGAAAAAATTAGAAAAGGGAAGGCCAAGAAGCAAACATCAAAAAAAGCAAAACCTAGCCCTAGGAAATAGAAAGTTGATGACATTGGTCTTCTTGCAGCCACTGAGAAACATAAAATCCCTCTAAATAAATCAAAACCAGCTGAGCCAACTACTGATATGCCTCCAAAAAGAATCCCTAGACTCAAAAGAACACCTAGGAAGGAGACAAAAGCTCCTAAGGGGTAGGTAAATGTTGAGGTGGAAGACATTTTTGAGGAACAAGCAAACATAGGATTAGCAAAGTTTGTTGTTGTTGTAGAGAAAGTTAAAAATCAAGAACCACTGCACCCAGAGCAAGATGAGCAACCAAAACCACTACAACTGGTGCAATTTGAACATGAACCAGTGCGAGGAAAGATATTAGTAGGGAAACATAAACCTCCCACTTTTCCATGGAATCTTGTAGCCTTGAACTTATGGAATGAAATGAAAAAGAAAGAGGAGTGGAATAAGGAAAGACTCAAGCTATAGGAAGAAATTAGAAAGAAAAATGAAGAAATTGAGAAGAAAGATGTAAAGATTGTTGCATTGAAGGATAAGGTAGATAATGTGGTGGCTCTAGTGCCACAAATGATGGCATGCAAAACTCCTCCAAGAGTATATGCACTGCATTTGAAGGATCGTCATCTTTCCTTCAAGCTGTCAAGGATTATTTCTGGTTTAAACCCTTCTATTGAAACCCTACATGAGTTCTTCCAAGCCTACTGGTCCTCTCCTCTTGAAGTTAAAAATCTACTGTGTGAATTGTACTTGCATAATTATGTTGTGCCTAATGATCATGACTAGAACCCATTGTTATACATTGGAGATATTCACTTGAGGGCATTCATGTCATGGATCCAAAATGAAGTCAGCTGGGGGCAATAGTTTAAAACATATAGGGAAAGAGAACTACATACCCCCTTACCTCTCAGAGCTGAATCCAGTAACCCTTTAGACATTTACTATACATGACACAAAATTATTTATTGTTTGAGCTACAAAAATAGGATCATGCATGTTAGGGATGAAGCATACCAGGAATATGAGCAGGTAGCTGCTACTACAAGGAAAACAGTATTGGGATACCTATCACAAAGATGGAATAGTTTGACAAATCAGTTAAAATAGGCTGAACCCCATTCCTTGCAAAATTATGTTGCAACATGTAAACAAAGTACTAGGTACATACATATTAGAAGGATGAAGCAACACCATTGGCTTCCATTCACATTCCAACCACCTACTATGTTGTGGCCAGTACCAGATTACATATACTATCAGTATGGCATAGCTACAGAAAGGCCAAGGTGGAGCAGATTGGAAAACAAGCAAGGATTCTACTGGGATCCAAATTCAGTTATTGCAGAGACTGATATAGGACAAATAACAATTGGTGAATTTAGAGCTTTGAAAAGGCAAAGGAATAGAGCTCCCTCTGTTGGAGGACCAACAAATCATTAGGTTGGGGGGAGATGATGAGTCCAATTAATGGCTCAATTTTGATAGGGTTTATCATATATTTGTTGTTGATACTCTAGACTTTGGTACGTGGTTATTGACATTCTCCATGTTATTTCCCTAGATTTATAAACCTTGGGCATGAACTTATCCTTGTGACTTTTGATGATATTGACATGCTATGTGGATTATCTATGCTAATTTTACATTTGGTTGAATGGATGTTACTTTAAGGTAATTATGGATATGCAGTTGTTTTGTGCATGCTAATGTCATTATGCAGATTCGCATTAAGATGCTGATATAAATGAAGCCTAAAAGTAGAAGTTCTTGCCAGCTAGTCGGTTGCTAAGGAAGTCAAAAAGATGGTCATTAAAGAGGTCAATAGAGGGAAACTCTCATTGGAGGGAAACTTCCAATGGAGGGAAATTCCTAGCTCATATGGAAGTTGTAACTACCTTTTAAATGATCATGTTTGTTAGTTGAGAAAATCTAGGAAGTGTGCTATGCTAGATCCTCGTTGGGGCAAGTCTTCTTTGACTAAATCTGGCGCATGCATAACTTCCTCCCTCTCTTTTCCATGTTTTCAATAAATGGCATCCTCCTTTTATGTTGGAGTCGAATGCCTAGGTAATTAGGGCTAATCAGAAGTTTTTCCCTCTATAAATAATGGTTAGATGCCCCTTTTCACAAGGTTGGATGTTCTGAGATTGCACTTGCATTTTTTAGTTTAAGTAATACAGTCATATTGTTAATATGTTGTAATCATGTTTTCAAGGAATAAAATATTTTGATTTGTTGGATTTGAGTTAGATTATGGAAGACTCATTCAAGGGGGGCCACTTGGTGATAATTCCACCCATTTAGTTTAAAAGTTATTTTTTGTTTAGTAACTAGTTTAAGCCTCAATAGTTGTTTGTTCCTGCAGCCATTGGAACTCTGTTATGTGACTGTTCCTACAGCTAAGCAAACATAGTGGTTTCCTGTCTGTTTGCTAAGATTTCTATTTTTGTCATCCATTTCCAGTTCAGTTGTTGATGCTTAGTGTAGTTGTTGATTCATGCTCAGTGCTTATGTTAATTTCTTTCCAACATTTTATTTTCAGTATTGTTTCTTTTCTAGTTTAATGATGACTACAGTTGAGTCCTAGTGCACATACAGTTCTAACCCATTTCAAGTTTATGTCCCTGGGTTGACAATGAAATGAACCTTCATGATGAGCAAGATAACTACGTAATGCAGATGTCTAATCTCTAAGTTATAGCTTTAAGGACTTAGTTATTGAACCATTAGAGGAGGCCAATAATGAACTCCAAAAAGATTTCCCTACTCTAGGATAATGGTAATTCCCTAACTCAAGGATGATAAACCTCAAGTGATACAGGTGATTAATAACCAAAGGTTTGATGTCAAGACCTAGGAAGAGTAACCTAAGTGCAAGCTAAAGGTTTTTTTGACCAATGATGGATATGCAAGGGTAGAGGATATGCAAGGACTAGGCGGAATGCAAGGATTGAAAGATTAGAACTAAAGGATGATGGACCCAAGAGATTTAAATGATAGGTTCATTTTGGATGTTTTTGCTATTTGACTTTTTGGAGTTTGCAAGGTTGAGATGTTGCCAATTCCTAAGTGTGATGTTTAGTTGAGATTTGTTTTGAACACACATGAAAGACACAAAAAACATAATGTTTTTGAGTTTGATCTTGATGTGAAATGACAAACATTTTGAAAACACTTTGCACAACCTAGGATAGGAAGAGATACTGCCTACTAGATCCCCACTTGGATTTCTCCAGCCACTTAAACAAGGTGGACAGCTAGAGACTTGGTGACACTAGGTCCCCCTTACACAACATGGGCACAACAAGTCTCATTCCCCCAAAGAGGAATTTCTGCCTCTACACATGAATAGTGAAGACATGGGGCGACTTCAAAATGACTATTCCTGCGCTAGCAAGTAAAAAGGATTTTGACTACTAAAACAATGGTTCTTAGTCTTTGTTTCAAGGAAATACTGGTGCCTATGTGTGAGGCAAGATTAGCTCAATTAAGAGGCCTCCCAGTCCTTTCCTAAGAAATAATTTTGGTGTGTCACGCAGACACTAGGGGTGGCACTTGTCTGCATAGGACATCCTCACTAGATGATCAAAGACTTTCCCAATGATCACGACAATTTATATAGCAGACCGAAATAGTGTCACTTGGGCCGTTCCCTCTTTCGAGGAAGACCCTCTAAAGGGTAAACAAAAGCAAGGAAGTACGTTGTTTTTTATCTCCTAGATCACATGAAGCATAATGAGAGAGCATACACAACACCTTTTCCTCACACTTGCATGGCGTTCATTTTAAATCCAAATCGAAATGTGTGGGTGGTTAAACAAAATGTCAAAGGAATGCTTTTGATTGTCAAGATCACCGAGTGGTGCGAGAGAAGAGAATACACATCCAAAGACAAGATGTAAACCACAAGACAATGCAAGCACTAGTTAATTTTAACCCCGCTTATGATGTTAAAGCAAACACTCGAGTCCCTTTTAGACCAGCTAATATAAATGTGATCTAATCTACAAAAAAAAAAGACATAATGTTTCAAGATAGATTCTCTAACAATTGAACTTGCAACACACTAATTAGTAGTTTAGGTCTCCAGTCTTCGACAAACGAGTGTCTTTCATTTAATTCTTTGACATGTGAAAGTTTAAATTTTTACTTTTAAATCTCTGACATGTGAACCTACATAAAATCCTAATCAACATGGATTGGCTACAAAATAAAAAATTAAACTAAAAAGAAAAATGACATTAATCTAAACCTAACTAAATTAATCCAACTAACCAAAAGTGAATCTAAATTAATTAAACTAAATTAAAATTAATCTAAGTTAATCTAAATTACTAAAATTAATCTAAATTAAAATTAATATAAATCTAAATTAATCTAATCTAAATTAATTAAAACTAATATTAAAATTAATCTAAACTAAAACTAATAAAGTTAATTACTAAAAATTAATCTAAATTAAAGTTAATCTAAATTACTAAATTTAATCTAAACTAAATTAATTGTTAAAATTAATTTAAATTGATCAAACTAAAATTAGTCTAAATTAATCAAAATTAAAATCTACATTAACAAATTAATCTAAAAACAAAATTTATTCAAAATTAACTATTAAAATTAAAAACTAATTATTCTTGCTGACAAAATAAGAATTAATTAAAAATATGACAAAATCATGAAAGGAATTAACTAAAGATCTGAAGATCTAACAAAATCATGTCAGAATTAACAAATACTTTACTCATCTTTTTGCTTCAAGTCCGTTAAATTTCTTGTGTTTACACTGAAACTGTAAATAAAAGCCAGGGACGCCAACTGGGATTGAACTTGCAAATTGGGGGATTATATTTCATGGCGCCATATCAAAATGGTTTTGACCTTAGTCGAGGCACATTATTGCTTTCAAGGTTTTGCATAATTTTATATAGAAGGACCAAGAATTTTTAAATTTCAAAAATATAAAGGTTGTTGCATCAGTCTTCTTAGTTGCAATTCATGTTTAGAAAGTTTTACGCAACCAGGAATGCCTAGCATGATATGTCAATCAAGAGATCTTAGATTGCTTTCTAACACTGTTGTAGTTGCAGCTCAAAATGTTGAATGGAATACTATGTGAATGTATAACTTATCACATTGGCCTGTGAAACTGGAAGTCATGCAAAATTGGAGTTCAATTAGCAATTAGAAAAGTATATTTCAAACTAAGCTTTTATGGGACCAACACTTGAAAGGTACGATTGTTCATGAGGCAAAAAAAGGTTATGAAGATTCTCAAGGGAAAACCATGCGGTTCATATTATTCTAACAGTTATTATGAGCTGCCCCTGCAAGTGGCTAATATAGCACAATTCTTGAAGTATCTTTGCAGATTGATGGAAATGCAAAATGTGAAAGCATACACTACTAGCAGATATGCATGTGAAATCTCATTCCTAGACCTGTCTTCAAAATTCATGCAAAATGTGGAAGCATACGTTATACATGAGTTATTTTCTTAGCAAATATGCATGAAAAATGTGAAAGCATAGATAAACCATACGAACTGTTCACTTAGCAAATAGTCAAATTTTAGCATTTCTATTTTTCATGTCGAGTTCACCATTTTGTTTATGCTGAAAAATGAAAAACTAAATGAAACTATAACCAGATTCAAAACATTTTCAACATTAAATCAATGAATCTTTCCTAAATGAACACAAATGCAAAAATCTAAAACTACAATACGAAAACCAAAACATATGCATTCAAAAGAAAACTAACTCCATTGCTTTCTTATCATCAAGATCTTGTATTACGCATTTGGTGCTCTCAGATTTTCACAAGCACAAATGCATCAAGAAGCTATGATGAACGGAAGTAAAGATCAGATATGCTATTGGAAATTGAATATGCTTTTTGGTGAGAAGGGAGAGGGTTTATATAGATTTCCTCACACAATAAATCCAAGTTACGGGAGAGATGTGGGATTAAAAGCATGAAATGGAGAAATTGATAATTATCCTATATTGTTTAATCAAATGAAATTGATGGGAATGAAAGAAATAAATAGGAGGATTTATGACATGATGGAGATTTAGGCGTTTAGATAGATGAATGATTTAATGAATTTATTATAAAAATGCAAATGATTTAAAATATGCAATGGATGCAGATTTCATGTAAACTAATGTATGGATATTTTAATGATTATGCAAATGGAGTACTATGAAATGGATAAATGATTGATTATATAAATGGATAAATGCTTATAATATTTTAATGATTTAAGCAAATGAATGAATGAATAGAAGAAATTATTAAATGAATTAATTAAATAGATAATAATATCCATTTAATTAATAGATGAAAAATAGGATGCTTGTGAGGACAAATTTTGAGTGTCTCCAAACCCAATTCAAAATCTACCCATAACTTTCTCAAAAAGTACAATGGAGCCTCAAAAGTGGCATGTGGTGGATGGTCAAAGACCATCCCCATTGCTCCCAAAAATGTGCCACAATCTGTGGATGCCTACACCACCCAATTGATTTTTTTTGGAGGTATAGGTTGATTTGTGAACCTTGGACTTATTTATATAGGGCTATGGTTTTTTTGGTAATATGTAAATCTAGGATCTATCTATACAACAATCCATAGACATAGAGTTGGTATCTCTCCTCCCTCCAAAGGTAGAATCTATATAGATACACATCAATAGACCTAATTGAATCAACAATGATTTGCATTGAAGATGCAAACCATGCTACATGTGGGGGAATATTAGGCTCATTTTGAATTAAATCATTTTTTCCTTTTAGCATGATTATGTTATCATTTATAGTTGCTCACAAGAGAGCCTCATTAGGTGGAGGAGGTGGGGATTTTATTGGGGGTTATTTGGGGCAGCTTTGATGTAGGGATTTTTTAGGTGGGTGGTCTTTTGGTTGGGATTGAATATTTTGTAAAACTTCTAATAAAAATTAATACTCAAGTATTTAGTCCATTGGAATGTAATGTGAACCACTTCTATTTATAATTAAAATAAAAATAAATAAATAATTACTTGTACATTTCAAAATCTTAAACATGCACATGATAAGTTTATCCATGTTGAAAACATTCAAATTTATATAAATTTTTAAAAACAAACAAATATCTATCATTTTATAATTTAAATTAATAGCTTTAGGAACAAATCATTTTTATCACAACCGTTTGCACATGACGAAGAAAATCATATAATATTGATCTATCCATTCTAGTATCACGAACCTATCCTAAGTGAAGAAAAAAAACTCCTCAAAGGGTGTATATGGGCCCAATATACCTAGTACATCTTAGATTGATAATGTTTTTGATTAGGGGTAAAAGAAGTTTTGATGGGACCCGAAACCCAGTATAGAACGTGGTTTTGAAGGGACCCATAACCTTGTCAAAGAAAAGAATGCTACAAATAAGATAAAATGCACACTGACAACAACTACTAAAATACAAACATGACTACACATGTTGCATCATACAAACAAGCAAGGGATAAAGATCCCTTTACAACCTAGTTTAAACCAGGACCAAAAACCCTTAGATACACAAAGAAACCGCCTGCATCTACAAGGCATCAACAAACCAACTGCTTATGGATGACACCACTGAGCCAAGAGGGATAATCAACTTAATGGTGTAGAACACCACCAAACCCCTAAACAAAAACATTGAAAAATCTAACAACCCAACCTCAATAGGGGAGTTAGAGAGCACAACAGACCACTGGAGCACATTAGCCAACTTGTAGCAGCACCCCACCAGAATCACCAACCCCAACTCCACCTCAATAGGAGGGAGCTCCCCTCTATAGGAGACAAAGAAATGAGAGCCCAACCCTCCAAAGCCAACACTCTTTTTCCCACACATGATCCACCTTGATAGGAACTAGTAGAAGAGAGAACTCCCCACCAAACCTACAACACCCACCTCCACCTCAATAGAAGAGGGCTCTGCCTCAAAAGGAGTAGTCTCCACCTCCATAGAGGACACTAGCTATAGATCTAGAGGGAAAAATTCATAAGGAAGGGCGGTCACAACCTCCTTTGGTAAAGAAAGGTACTAAACCAAGAAAGAGGGAGAACACACTTTAGCCATCAAAGAAAAAAACCAAAGCATCTAAGCCTTAAAAGAGAGCGGATACTCCAGCTGCAACATAATCTTCAAGCTCCAATAAAAAACCCCTTATAGAGCCCAAAACTTGGAAGGCCTAGATCCACCAGCCCTGTAACAACACACCACAGAGCCAAAACTCCTCCAAGCAACTCCGAGGAGACCAAAACCTGCACAGAGAGACTTCACAAAGCAGACAAAAAGAAAAACAACCTTTAGAAAGAAATGACATAAAAGGAAACTAGGTTGCTCCATGAAGGGAGACCACAGAGGCCAAGAGGATCAAGGGTAAAATAATTGCACCACAACCTTAGGAAAAACACTCAATAATGAGCCCAAGCCCACACAGCTAAACAAGAATAGGTCCAAGATATTCAAACAAGAGTAGGGGCAAAGCTTCAAGCTCCAAGAAAACCACACCACCCCCATCAGCTAGGGGGTCTTCCAAACAGTAGAAGGCATACTCCCACCTCCAACACGGCTTCCCAAAGAGCCAACAACAACATGTTTAATCACGGGAAAAAGAAAGCGGAACAACAGATCCCCACCACTATCCACAGGAACCCGCCAAGCAACCAAACCATGCCAACATCCATGATGCAAGAACAAAGGTCTAGAAGAAGGCCAAAGAGGCACCATCCTCAGAGCAATAGAATTTAGGCACCATAAAACCCTGCAACCAAAAGGAAGCCTCAAAATGCATAAGCCCAACCAAAGAAAAAAAGGAACAACAATTGCTCCCTCCAAAGACAACAAGAACTTCAAAACAAATGCAACACAAGAGAAGCCCATGCTGCACAAAAAGGACATCTTAGATTGATAATGTTATACCTTGTGTACATCCTTGTATATCATGAAAAGCTTTGTAGGAATGGTTTAGGATTGGGAATGACATGAAGGTCCACCTTCTTGATGGTAGTAGGTGTGCATCAAGTTAACTTACAACCATGATAATTAATATAAGGAATATGGCTAAATGATCATTTTTATAATAATAATTCACACATGGAGATCAAATTAGTGACTTGTTAATGCTATATGAAACTTTGAAAGATCCTTAAAAAAGGTACAAGAGAGGATTTTTAAATAATATTGATGTCCACTAGTATCACATGGACCTATCCTAAGTGAAGGAAAAAAAAACCTCCTCAAAGAGTGTATATTATGGGATATAGATTTCATCCTTTGAACCCAAGGTCATCCTATGATACTGAACTATCCCTAGTATCCCTGTCTATGATGAAAAGGTTTGTTGGTTCATGCTTTAAGATTGGGATCATGACATGAAGGCGCACCTTATTGATAGTAGTAGGTTTTATGTTTTCATAGCTTATAATATTTTTTTCAAAGTGGTTAATATGTGATTTATCCTACCCATGTCCTATAACGAAGGAGAAGAGGGCATAAATTTTCTTGGTGATCTAAGAATAAATTGGATTTGAAGAGGGGTTTACTAGGTAAAATTAGATGGTAACACCACACTATATGAATAACTAGAGTTATACATAGAGACTTGCAAAATATGATCTAAAATAGACTAATGGTTGGATTAGATGGCTAGATTTTGAATGAACAAAGTTCAAGGCCACTTGTATCTTTCTCACAAAGGTGGTGGCTCCCATTAACATATTTAGTAAATAAATGATTTTTTTTAGGATTTATCATATATTGGAAGTAGGTGATGTGTCCAATTTTATCATTGGCAACAACAAAATGGATAAAGTTTGGGGCCCTTAAATATTCTTCTCTTATTTTTCCTTTTAGATGTATACTCGTCTACACATGGAAACATCACAATATGTTTGAATGAAAATGCAAAAATATTTTGAGGGCCTGCCCATGTAGTAGTGAATAAAAGGGTGCCAAATTGTTTGAGGTGGTATATTTGAAGGGCCCGCTTTGTATATTTGGTATTTAGGTACTAATTACATGTTTGGAATCCATGTATAAATACTCATATAAATGATGCATCCATTTACCTTTTGGAATAAAAATAACTAAAGGAATTCATATAAATAAGATTTCAATTTTTTTAATCTACTAAAGGTGCCCATAGGGGTTCTTAACAAAATTGATGGAACAAGGTTTTGTTGGGGAGCATTTTTAGCTATAAGTGTATTCAAGAAGGTAAAGATGCCAAATTCATACTAGGTAATAGGTCTTATGGTGTTGGTTGAAGCATTATAACTTGATAAGATATATATCTATAGTAAAAAAATTAAACTCTTGGGATCTAATTCCAGAGAATCTAGATGTGGTAGTTAGGAATATTATTAAATTTATTGTAGTTCAAATATCATGTTTGGAAGCCATGTAGAAATACTCATATATAAATGATGCATTCATTTTTTATTAGAAATAAAAAACAACTAAAGGAATTCATATATAATTAACATTTCACTCAATGTTGAGCCCTTGATTATTGATGATTCCTAATCAATTTGAGATATTGATATGGGGCTAGAGTCTAACATTTTTAATCTACTAAAGGTTCCCATGGGGTTTCTTAACAAAATTGATGAAAAAAGGTTTTATTAGGGAATATTTTTAGTTGTAAGTGTATTCAAGAAGGTAAATACATTGATTTCATACTAGGTAATAGGTCCTATGGTGACGGTTGAAGCATTATAGAGCTACGGTATATATCTAGATAGTTGGGATCTAATTGGAGAATGTAGATGTGCTAGTTGGGAACATTATTAAATTTATTATAGTTAAAATACCAAGTGCAGTATTTATAATGAGATCAACTCTTCAAGTATGGATGATAGTATAAGGTATTTAATGGTTACCAAAAAATTTCTAATGAAAATAGGTGACCATGATTTGGATGTCTTCATGACTAAAAGTCTTAGGGTTTATGTTGAAAACTAGTTGTTGAATCTTGAAACCTAGGAAAATTTTAGAATTTTAATTAGGTTTATTCACTAGATTTTCACAATCTTTCTATTACATGAAACCTAGGGCTTATGTTAAATTTAAAATTTAATTTTAGATCCATAAAATTTAATGCAATTTAATATGCAATGAATTTATAATCCTTTATTCACCAAAAATCCTAAACCCTAAAAATACATTATTTTTTTTGAAAAAACCTACAAAAAACTCTAAACCTTAAAATTCATAAATTAATAAATTTAGATATGTGAGTAGAGCTGGAAATATTATATGATATGTTCATAATTATTAATATTAAGGATAAGTGCATTTAGTTTTAAAATTAGATGAAAAATACCTTGTGATTTGTAATGTTATGTGATTTGTCTTTATGATTAACGTTTAAATGATGTGTAAAATTTTGAAGATATTTTAATACAGATCATTGTTTGTAGATTTCTTTCATGCCAACTATAATCTACCTCTAATGAATATCTATTAGAACAAACAATGTTCATATAAGTTATTGAGCACGAAAGCTACTCATTACAAATATAAAACATGTAAAAAGTTACATATAACAAGATTGCAACACCAAGGTTTACACTAGAGAAATAGTTTAGTAGGGTAAAAACTCTAGCAAAGTGAGGATTACTCTTTCCACTATCACAACCATGTTACCCAGGTTTTACAATACTTCTAGGGTTTTTACAAAACTACACAATGATAAATCGCTAACTCATAAAAGGTGCAACTATCTTCACACCTTCAAAAACCATGCTTTGTATTTTCTTCCTCTTAGGTGAACATGAAAATAAAGGACCTCATAAGAGAATGTGTTTAACCCCCCTTATAGACTTCACATGTGCTTTTTCTAGCCTCTCCAATGTAAAAAATGAAAGACTGAATGTCCAAAAGGCAAGATCAAACAACAACACCTTTCACATTCCACATTATGTTCAGAATAGCAAAATCATTGCATCATTATGGAGGAGATAGTGTTTTCACCATATTTGTGATAAAATTACCACAATAGAAACAAAATTACCTTGGTAGACGGTGAATTTGTCACCTATAACAACTCTAGTAGTTTTGTAAAGTTTGTTTTTCTAAATCAATATGAGCTCTACAACTTGTTTTGAAGACTCCTTGAGATGTTCAAGACACCCTTAAATGCTCTTTTGAATTTATCACAACACGTCATCCTCAATAATTCTTTTCATTTCAATGAATACATATTTAGGCTAATTAACTACAAGTAATAACAAATTCATAAATTTAGATATGTGAGTAGAGTTGGAAATATTATATGATATGTTCATAAGTATTAATATTAAGGATAAGTGCATTTAGTTTTAAAATTTGATGAAAAATACTTTGTGATATGTAATGTTATGTGATTTGTCTTTATGATTAATGTTTACATGATGTGTAAAATTTTGAAGATATATTTATAAAGATAATTGTTTCTAGATTTCTTTCATGTCAACTATAACCTACCTCTAATGAATCTCTATTAGAACAAACAATGTTCATATAAGTTATTGAGCATGAAAACTGTTCATTACAAATATAAAACATGTAAAAAGTTACATACAACAAGATTGCAACACCAAGGTTTACACTAGAGAAATAGTTCAGTGGGTAAAAACTCTAGCAAAGTGAGGATTACTCTTTCCACTATCACAACCATATTACCTAGGTTTTACAATACTTCTAGGGCTTTTACAAAACTACACAATGATAAATCGCTAACTCATAAAAGGTGCAACTATCTTCACACCTTCAAAAACCATGCTTTGTATTTCCTTCCTCTTAGGTGGACATGAAAATAAAGTACCTCATAAGAGAATGTGTTTAACCCCCCTTATAGACTTCACATGTGGTTTTTGTAGCCTCTCCAATATAAAAAAATGAAAGACTAAATGTCCAAAAGGAAAGATCAAACAACAACACCTTTCACATTCCACATTATGTTTAGAATGGAAAAATCATTGCATCATTATGGAGAAGATAGTGTTTTCACCATGGTTGTGATAAAATTACGACAATAGAAAAAAAATTACCTTGGTAGATGGTGAATTTGTCACCTACAACAACTCTAGTAGTTTTGTAAAGTTTGGTTTTCTAAATCAGTATGAGCTCTACAACTTTTTATGAAGACTCCTTGAGATGTTCAAGACACCCTTAAATGCTCTTTTGAATTTATTACAACACTTCATCCTCAATAATTCTTTGCATTTCAATGAATACATTAAAAAAGCAAGGAATCTACCTAGATTGAAGAAAATACAACAATGGAGGGAGGAGTGAAAAGTGTTTGTGGATGGGGTCACTAGGGTGGATAACCATTATGAGGTGTCATCCTTGAACTTGTTATTGTTGTGCTAGTAGTTGGAAAATGAGCTCACCTTTTTTAAAAATATAAATACCTTTACGAAACATGTACCCATTTAGAAACAAGTACACATTCATAACAAGTACTCATTTAGCCATGGGACCCTGACCCATAATGGGTACTCATTTTGAGTGGATGTGTGTTTAGGTTTAAGGCTTTGTTCCTAAATGGGTACCCATTCCTGTTGATATTTTTTCAAGTTTGACACTTCCACTAAAAATGGACCCTCTAGCTTGCTTTTACCCTTCATTGAAATGCAAAGAATTATTGAGGATGAAGTGTTGTGATAAATTCAAAAGAGCATTTAAGGGTGTCTTGAACCTCTTAAGGAGTCTTCAAAACAAGTTGTAGAGTTCATATTGATTTACAAAACCAAACTTTACAAAACTACTAGAGTTGTTGTAGGTGAAACATTCACCATCTACCAAGGTAATTTTGTTTCTATTGTGGTAATTTTATCACAATTATGGTGAAAACACTATCTCCTCCATAATGATGCAATGATTTTTCCATTCTGAAACCAGTTGACTTGTTCGTTTGGTGCATCGGTTCCCCAATAATGGCCTTGACCCACATGCAAGATCACATCCCCTGCCAAGTGTTCCATTATCCCCCCCATTACTGACGAGAATGGGAATAATGTGATAAATTATTGAGAACTCGAACCAATTATCGGTAAAGTAAAAGTATAAAAGCCCTATCATCGGAACCCCAATATTCTATCAATCTTCCCACTCGAATAGCAAATAGTTCTTCCTCTCGACCCATGGCATCTCCTTCATAAGAGTGCTACCAGGGTGGGGGGGAGGAGATAGTTGTCACTTCGTCCATATCCTTCTCGGTCGTCCAATTGCTTCGATCCACTCCCCCTACAGGGGTGGGTGGGAGGAGAATATTCACCTTTGCTGTGAGACTCCGCTGGGATTGTACTAATGGAATTGGAGCAACCTAGTTCCGTTCATTGGAAATCAGTTTCTGTTACGTATAGTAGTAACAGAACTTACTGAAACCACTTTACCCAGTCCCGGAGGGGGATGACGCAGGGGCAAAGGCTACTACTCACTAGTGACCAATTCTACAGCTTTATCTAAAGCTCGATCCCACCCCAACTATCTCCTCCCCCCCACCCCGGGTGGGGGGACATAGATGGGGCCTCCTGGCCTATTCTATTAGATACGTATTAACCCCTACTATCTATAGGGCGATTGAAATGGGAAAACTGCGTTCGGTCAAACTGGGATGGGAAACTGAATAGTAGGCCCTTTTCCCAGTAACTGATTGAATAAGGGAGGCAGTAACTTCTTCCAGACTCCTTTTCCAGTTATAGATTATCCACAACATCTAGCTAATTTGATACTAGCAATCTAGGGGCCCCTATCTGTAGGGTAATATGTAGATTCTTTTTTCTAATATCGCCCGCCCTTAGGTGTATCTATATCCTCCTGCGCCCTACTATTCTATGGGTTATAATATAGGGGGGCTGGTCCTGCATGCATGAAGGGCCCTCCCTGAACCCCCTACCCCCTAGATTATAAGGGAAGGGCTCCCACGACCCTACGACTTCTATGGGCGAATCAACCAATCCCGAAGGGCCTGGGGGGGCCCGGTGGGGTAAAACGAATAGGTCGGTGGGGTTTGTTATAGTTGCTATCTAATATGTGTTCTTTTATTTTATTTAGAGTTAGCTTTCAAGACTGTATCTTTCTTATCCGAGTGGAGAGGCCGATAGGTTGTAACGTATAGAATCGATGCTATTCTAATCGCGCTATATAATATAACCACCCAACTATAGTAGCGGTAGGGCCCTCCTATCCGACTCTCCCAACTATAGTTTAGTTCGCCACCGGCTTAACCACATAAGAAAGTTTTAGGGATTGCCTATCCGGGCAACTATAGATGCGGAAGGGGGCCGGTAACCATAACCTATCCCCCCCTACCCGGGATTGCACCACCATCCACTATAGTTCGCCACCGGCCAGCTTAACCACCCGGGCAACTATAGATGCAGCTACCTGGCGAATAGTACTATAATTCCCCATTAATATACCTACAGCTCCTTAGAATAGTAGGGGCCCTCCCACCTAACTAATCTACCGACCGCCTTGGAATATCTCCTCCCAATGTAGGGGTGGGTGGGTGGCGGGTGGGATGGGTGAGGGGGAATCATAGTTCTGGGTGGGGCCCCCCTACCATTCTATAGGCTAGTGGTTCTCTGGTAGTCGGTAGATTATGGTGTTGGGTGGGGGGGAGCTGCTATTATAGTTGGGCCGGGGTGGGGGGGAATTGCCGGCTATATCCTCCTCCATAGAACAGTAGGGGCCCACCCCGGCGCTTTTCATGCTTAAAGGGGAAAGGGCCTCGGTTCTCGTGCTTCTATGACCTATGATATGAAACAAGATCAATCATATCCACACACCCAGGGTGGGAGGGAATTATAGTGTTTCCACCTGGCGGCGCTCCACACCTGGAACCATAAATGGGACTTGGAACCACTGCTGGTGGAGACCTTCCTCTCACATATACGGGTGGTTCTGCTTCCGCTTGATCAATTGGGTATGAAATAGGCCCATCCATCGAAGGTGTTGGTTGCTTTATGATCAATTACGCTGCATATCCAATTGTAGTTTCCAACCAGTAGAGGATAGGCCCATATTAATTGAAGTTGGCATAGTGGAAACATAAATTGATATGGGCAGATTCCCGTATATAGAACATAGCAATGTAGAGCTAGGGCATAAGGCAGTACAGTCAGCATATGAGCTAGTTGCCCTACTATTCTAAGGGGATTCAATTATAGAGCTTGAGCCAAAGCAAGTTGATTGAGGGAAAGTGACGGTAGCCAGGGCAGGCAATAAAGGTAGTTTGATAGCCAGTTGACCAAGTTGAAGCTCCCGCCCAGTATCTATTATAGTTCCAAAGGTACCACCCCACTAAGTATCCTTTCTTGTCCCAACAGCTTACCTTTGCTTGGTTTTAGATCCTTTGGTCGAGTCCCCCCTAAGGCACATATGGGTGGGCGCGAAGCGCTGGGACGACTTTCCTTCGTACGGTTACAAATCCATAATCGGTGAATGTTGCTGGGTAAACAAAGTAAACTTAGCTGATAAAACTAAATATGGCGCTGATAATGTCATATGATCGAAGCACGTAAAGAACTAATGAGCAGTTCTTTGGGAAAGCGTATCCAGTATATTATATAAATGTACTATTCGCTACGGGGTCCCGATCTGGATTGGATATAGATCTTTGCAAGGTGGTGACCCTGGAATAGAATCTGCGATGAATGGATTCGCTCTGCCGCTACTAGCTATTGAACTGTGAAGGATGTCGCGCGCTATAGAAATGGATCTATGCCGGTTGCTCCCCGGTATCGATATCAATCAAATGCAACAACACTTTCATAAGTAAATCGTCTGAGGTGCACTTGATAGAGGGAAACCGTCCAAAAGGTGGTGCACCTCCATAGCCATACCATGTTCCAGTAAATGTGCACTCGTGTGTGGGGATGGAACTATAATTCCCTCCTACCCACCGTTGAAGATAGTTGCACCTTTTATGAATTATCAATTTTTATCATTGTGTAGTTTTGTAAAAGCCCTAGAAGTATTGTAAAACCTGGGTAACATGATTGTGATAGTGGACAAAGTAATGCTCACTTTGTCAGAGTTTTTACCCACTGAACTATTTCTCTTGTTTAAACCTTGGTGTTGCAATCTTGTTGTATGTAACTTTTTACATGTTTTATATTTGTAATGAGTAGTTTTCATGCTCAATAACTTATATGAACAGTGTTTGTTCTAATAGATATTCATTAGAAATAGGTTATAGTTTATTAAAATGAGTGTTACTAAGTTGACAATAGAAAAAATCTATAAATAATGATCTCTATAAAAATATCTTCAAAATTTTAAGCATCATCCAGACAAATCACATATCACAAAATAAAATATTTTTCATCAAATTTTAAAACTAAATGCACTTATCCTTAATGGGTCTAATAAGACATCTCAATCTCCTAGAATTCAAAACCACCCGCGTAGTTTGAATAAGTTAAAATGGTGGTTTTCCCAGATTTCAAGGTGAAAAAGAAATGACAAGTTCCCAAACAAGGAAATAAGATAAAGGTACAAAGGCTTGTCCACCTAGTACCCGACACGTGTCTGTCCTCATAAAATGTGCAAAAAGCATTCTCAAATCATATTCCAACGAAAACGCCATGTGTAAGTTCACACATTCCAAAAATATCGACTTGTCTTGATTTCACCTCCTTTTCAAAATTCAAAACTAATGATATTTATATCGTCTCAATCCGTACGCCGCCTTTCTCCATAGAAGTTGGAAGCAGCTTCCACTCTGGCAACCACGTCAGCTACGAAGCGCACAAAGTAAATGCTTTGTAGTGCCACGTCAGATTCCTGCATTAGTTTTGACTCGCGCCTTACGAAACAGTCAAAGATTGTTAGATGCAAAAGCGTGCGAACACCAAAACACATTTAAATCCAGTGGAATCTTCTCTCTCCATATTCTCTCTCTACGTGATCCACATACCGTGCATCAGGGTCACTCTATTTCCTCACGTTGGGTGCAACAAAGTGGTCACGGGTTCGACTCTCGTCAACACTATTTTGTCTGCTTTCCTTTTTCCCGAGGACCAGGAAGCGGGTTCAGTTCTACCAAAGTTTAATTTTATGTTCTGTTTTGTTTTTATTTCTTTTAAGCGAAGGTCGCGAGTTCGATTCTCGTCTCCATTTTCCCCTCTTTCTCGGTGTCTGCTTTATCATTCTGGCAAGCACAGGTCTGCGGTTCGATTCTAGAGTTGTTCATATTTTTTAATTTGTTAGTCTGTTTGTGGGAATTATTTTCAAAATAATTTATATTTTTCATCTAAAAGCATAGACCAGCTAGGTGTATGCACATGCAAGGTCCTAACATCTTTTATTATTACTCTAGAACTGAGTTATTTACCGCTTCCCTTCTGTTTGTCTTTTTCTTTTCTATTTTTTTGCTTTGAGTGAAGAGTCTAGCTTTTATCTGTATACCGAGGTGTTCCATCGCTGCACAATCCTAGTTTTAGTCTGTTGCATTTTGAGTATGGATTGACCTTTCAATCATGACGAGTCCAGCAGGCATGGCTTTAGAGATCACCAATGGTGGCAACGCTGCCATGGAAGCCAACCTGAGCACAAGTAGCGGCAGCTTTGACACCAGCAACTCGAGCTATAGCAGCTCCACAACCATAGCAAGCCTAAGCAACAGCTTCAGCAGCATCATTAACATAAACAGCACAGACTGTGCTGCAAAGCCTGCCGAAAGTGACAAAAGCTGCCGTAACAATAGCTGCAGTAGCGACGAAACTAGCAGCAGTAATAATAATATTTGTCCTCGTCCATGTAAGAAGCCGCACAAGTCCAACAATGACGTACGATGGGAGGCGATACAAGCATTGAAGACTGGGAGCGACATAGGGTTGAATAACTTTAGGCTGTTGAAACGGCTGGGAAGAGGAGACATTGGTAGCGTCTATTTGGTAGAGTTGAAGGCGACAAGTTGTTATTTTGCAATGAAAGTGATGGACAAGGGGAGTTTGGTGAACCGGAAGAAAATGATGCGGGCAAAGACTGAGAGAGAGATTTTGAGCTGTTTAGATCATCCATTCCTGCCGACTTTGTACTCACATTTTGAGACGGAGCAGTTTTCGTGCCTGGTTATGGAGTATTGCAGTGGCGGGGACCTTCATACATTTCGGCAACGCCAAGCTGCCAAGTATTTTTCTGAATCTGCAGTGCGGTAAGTATGCTAGATTTAGAGATTTCAAGCTTCTGCAATACATATTAATTTTTTAAGAGAGATTCAAGAAATATTTGCAATCTACATTAATTAGCGAGAAACTTTTAAGTGTTTTTCAGTATTTCTTGGACTTCGTTAGTTGGAATGTGTTTTCAAAAACCTTGCATTCATTGACCCGAAACAGGTTGCTCTTTTTCCTAATTGAAGGAAATACGGCATTTCTAAAACTGGAATGAAGTCTTGCGCTTATAAGTTAAAATAGATTTATTTTTAAAAGTTGAATGAAGTCTTACGTTCTAAAGTTGAAACAGGATTTGTGTTTGCAATATTTAAAGGCAGGCAAGCATTCATAAGACTATTTCACAAAATTTGAAGGCAGTATTTATTAACTTTTAAAATAATCTCTTTTTATCCAAAAGTTGGAAGGAAATCCTACTCTGTTAAGTTTATGAAGGATTTGTTTCTCTTTCTCCTGAAAATTTTGAAACCAACCTTGCTACAATTGAGAGACAAGTTGACTTTGCAAAATTTTAAGCAACGTATTTCAAGCTGAAGCAGGTTTCCTTTTTTCCTTTTCTCAAGTTGAAGTAAACCTTACATTTAAAAATAGGATTTTTTGGGACAAAATTTGAAGAAGCCTTGCATTTGTCAAAAATGCAACAGGCGTTTATTACAAAATGTAAACGAAACTTCGCAAAATTTCAAGGAAGCCTTGCACTAGCAAGTGGAAACAGTATATTTTTTTGCAAACATTTAAGGAATCTTTAGATTTTTCTTATTTTGAAACAGGTACTTCGTTGCAAATTTTCGATGCCGATTAGTGGGTATTTTTTCCTTTTCTTTAGAAATTTTTGATGCAGATTAGATTTTTTATTTTGAAACAGGAAACCTTTCATTGATTGAGCTGAACAGGATTTTATTGCGTGGGAGGATAGTAGGGTGCAAAACATGGGGAAGAACTTGTGGATTTACTTTTTTCTTTTCCCTTATCTTAAAAAGCCTTGTATTCAAGGTGTTGAAACATGATGTTTTTTCACAAACCTTGAAGTAAGCCTTTCATGGATAAAACGTCTTTAATATTTTTTTATATTGCTTTAAGCTCATCGACAACTAAGCCCTTACAAGGGACCTCTCAAAGCACATACCAACAAGAGTATCACCATAGCAGTCAGAGCAGATCAAATACCAGTAGTAAAGCTAATACAAAGCATCAGGCTTAGTACTCAAATTTACTGCTAAGATTTCAGCGCCACACAGGGTCCGCAACCATTTTTAAAGAAAAGGAGAGGAAACCCACTAATCTGCATCGAAAATTTCTTCATTCATTTAGTTAGGATATTTGCTGTTAGTTCCAAAAGGAGGACCGTCAGCCACATCTTCAGTCCCTCTATATCCTCTGTCAAATTCATCAAGTTCAGCAGTCCTTCGTGTATGAAACATATCAAAATGATAAATAACTTTTCTTTCTTCAACCTAGAGCAGCGCTGGCCTCATTCCTTGTTTTTTCATTTTTCTTTTTCTTGGAACAGTTTGTAAAATGAGCTTTGAGGTATTACACAAAACATTGACAGAGCAGCAGAAGTATGAGGGATAACTTAAGATTTTTCTACTACTTTATCCTTTGTTTTTCCAAAATATCTGCTCAAAAGGTTGAAACATGTTATCATGACCTGTAATGGGCTCCTGCTTTTTATTCACAGGAAAGGACACTTGGGGGGGTAACAAACAAAGAACCCTCAAATAGCATCCACATTCTGTCTTTTCAACTTCACAGGAGACATTAACTCAGCTGAAATCAATTTGTCGCTAGAATTATCAATCAAGGTGCCTCGAGAACTAGTGCTGTGTGTTATGATCAAAGAGTAGCCTGATCATCTATAGGAACTTGACCTCCCATCATTAGGGGAATCTAAATCACATTCTCAGCCATCCCCTTCAACCCAAAGCCAGGTAGCTCATCCGAGCCCCCAGCAGTCCTACATCCTCTCTAACACTATCATTATTTCCTTCTCCATTTGCAGGCTGCAGCTTCAATACATAATTGCTCAGAAACTGCTTGCAAATTCACAAGGTCATCGTTGGCCATTAAGGCAGACTCTTCAGTCTGATTATGCTCACATTACCACTTAATAATACTATCAGCATCTTCCAGCTTCAGCTTCTTTATGTTCTCTTAAGATGATGAAATCCATCATACCAATGCTTCTATTTTGCACGTGATTCCAATATATATTCTAAGATATAGCATTATCCCTAATTATCAAACTGCTCTTTATGGTTATACAGGTTCAAGTAGAATATTAGGATGAGCTGGGTGCTTTCTCGTTTTCCCCGGCTCCTGAATTTTGCAAGTTTTTGGTGACTCTAGCTAATCTTGAGTCTTTGGCTTCTGGTAGCTTCATCTGAATCGTAACCTTCGTAGTCACTAGGTGCTCCAACCTTAGGGAACTTCCCTATTCCTCTGATTCTAAATAAACTCTTAAACACTTTAGTAGATAATACGAGCCATAAAATTGGTTAAAAATGATTTGTCTCGAAATTTAAGGAAGCCACACCTGATATCTTGCCGAGACATATTTCTATTCCTAACAAGCTTCCAGCTATGTTCCACGGCATTTCGGGGACGGGGATGGTGGACGGTAGGGGACGCG
Source organism: Sequoia sempervirens (assembly GCA_007258455.2). Taxonomy (NCBI): domain Eukaryota; kingdom Viridiplantae; phylum Streptophyta; class Pinopsida; order Cupressales; family Cupressaceae; genus Sequoia; species Sequoia sempervirens. The sequence continues at coordinate 2,131 of VDFB02282560.1, read as the reverse complement.
TTTTTCCGGACATTTCCAAGGAAGTCATTTTTAGGGGATGGTAGGGTATGTATATATATATATATATATATATATGAATTTTTTTAAATTTATTAATATATTATTATATTATAGAGAGAGGGGGGAAAGAGAGATATGCCAGTAACTGATAACAACAATATCAATATATAAATAAATCACCAAAGCAGTAGTATAACAGAACAATAAATGTCAATAAAGCATTATAACAATAGTCTCAAAAATCAATAAAACCATGGTTCAAAAGTAACAAAAACAAGAAAACCCCAATAGTGCAAATCTCTTAGGTAGAGTACATAACTTCTTAGCCTTGGATACTGATGCTTCTCAATTATTCAAACTACTCTTGACACACAAAGCAAATTACCCTGAAGATGGATTGAGAAGTATGCTTCCTAACATTGTTAACTAAAAATGCACTATCCAAAAGAGCTCCGACAAACAGGCATGCAGTGGGGAAACCTCAAATCTCTTAGGCCTATAACATTCTTCAAAGTACTACAATGGCTTCTGGATAGAAAAGCAGGGTAGAAAACTATTCACACACTAAAGACACACAAGGAATACAATAACATGCACAAAAAATATATAGTACCATACACACAAAATATATGCAAATATGATACAAACAGATACAAATAGAAAATACACAGTAACATACACAAAATATATATGCAAATCTGCATCAAAGAACCATAAAAGCATTAGTTTTTTATGTTATTTTTGCTGCTGAAGTGTCTATGTCCGTTTGGGGACGGCAAAGGACATCACCCAACTGTCTTGGGGATGGCGGGATGTCCCCAAACGGCCAGGGACATTTCCTACCGTTTCCTACTCTCTGGCCTGTTTCGAGGATGGCAAGGGGATGTCCCCTTTGCGTCCCCCCGTCGTGGGGACGGTAGGGGACTGGGACAGTATGTAGATGGATTTTCTCGTCAAATTATCGAGTAATTGTCAGTAGCTTGCAAAAAACCCACAAACTTGGCATGTTTGTGTGTGTATAAATATGTTTGTGTATATATGCATGCAAACTTGGTATCCTGTGTATGTTTATAGATATGTATGTGTGCACAGTGCAGTATACACATACATAAATATCCACACACATTTGCCGAGTTTTTCCCGAGTCAAAATTTTTGGACTTATCAAGTACTCTCCGATTCTGAGTATGTAAACTATGCTCAAGACTATTGTTTTTTTTTTTATAGTTTTTTTTCCGGATACCTTTTGATTGGAATTCGTTTTGAAAAATCGTAGAAGTGATTGAATCATAAAATTTGTTCATAGTTTCTTCAGACATACTAAGTTAATATTACTAAGTTAATATGTTGAGCTTGGAATTGTTCGAATTGTTAAATCTTCAACAATTGATATTGGTAAACATCTTAAAACAATATGATCATCATAGGCCTAAAGTCCATATTCTTCAATCTATCACTAGACAATTTGTGGAGCAATATTCTCCACAATTCCCACAAAAGATACAGATTCCAAAAATCAATACTATACTTTTCTAATCGTTTTTTAATTTTTCCCAATAGCTATTTCAACTTTGCAATCGCCAACAGATAGGTTGATCGGGCATAACAACTATCAAAGTAATACTTCCTAGGCTTCAAACAAATATAGACGAAATATGCTCAAATCTTTGAGATCCCTTCAGGAGAGTCGGATTTCTTACATTTCTTGTTTAGTCAGACTATAGAGGTCAAGAGGTAACATAGATAATTTTTACAGATAAAAGCTAGTCAGTTATTTCAAAAAGCCGAAGGAATTCCACCCACTTTATATTATTCCATATCTTAGGATCCTAATCAACGAGAAGAGTAGCGTTAGCAGGTTTCAGGGCTTCCATAAACATTTTATAGTAAGTTGGTTTTTCATTGTTTAAGAGTTTATACCTAGATTTCATTTCTTCTCAACTTGTACATCTACAAATTTAATAGATATCACCAAACACTTCGATGCCTTTGCTGGCCCAAGCTTTGGCGGGACACCTTCTAGGTAGAACAAGCAAAGATGCCACCAAATTGACCCAAAAGCTTGACGTCAATGTTTCCCTATATAGCGATTGTTAAGGACAAGAGAAGATGCTTACCGAATTCTTAATCCT